>CAUYMX010059482.1:0-26608 GCA_963573855.1 Lepilemur septentrionalis | reverse complement strand
GTCTCTACTAAAAATAGAAAGAAATTAATTGGCCAACTAAAAATATATAGAAAAAATTAGCCGGGCATGGTGGCACATATCTGTAGTCCCGGCTATTCAGGAGACTGAGGCAAGAGGATCACCTGAGCCCAGGAGTTTGAGGTTGCCGTGAGCTAGGCTGACGCCACGGCACTCTAGCCTGGACAACAGAGTGAGACTCTGTCTCAAAAAAAATAAATAAATAAAGATTGAGTAAACTGAGCTCTGAAAAAGGTGAGGAATGGAGAAAAGGAGAAAATGCATGCAAATTAGGGACGAGAGACCAAGGTGGATGCTTTGAAACAGGCTCTCCCTGCCACCCTGAGTGTGGGCCGTGGGCAAGCAAAGAACATCAGCTGCCTCCTCGCGTGGGCCAGGCATTGTGTAGCCTCACCCTCAGGATAGGGCTGGCAAGAGGCTGCCTGCGTGACACTAATGACTCATTTTGATGCGTGGCAGGGCTCGTTCATCCCTCGTACCTCTGCTTCCTGCTGAACCCAGGTGGACTCTCAGCTCTCCTAGCAATCAATGGAAGAACACAATCTGAAATCTATTGGCCATCTCTGTTCTAGGAAAGGGGACCCAGGAGGAAGGGAGAGGCCTGATTATAGGTAATGCTGAAAACACTGCCAGCTATTGGAGTGGGAAAAGCCAAGCTGGGTGCCAGGTATCATCAGGGAGCCAACAGGAGAGCAGGGAGAACTCTGAAAAGGAGAAGGAATGGAGACCCTGGGGAGAGTAAACATAATGCTAATGCCACTTGGTATGTTTGCTACCTTAGTTTATAAAACATTTTTCTCTGTTATACCCATTCAGCAGATGACAAAATGGAGGCCTAGAAACTACCCTCCAGGAAGTGGAAGGCTGGAACTTGACCCAACTCCAACTCAAGTGCTCTCTTCCACTGCCCCCCTCCCCAGCTGCCTGCATGTTGACCGAGTGCTGTCCCCGGGCCGTGGACTGAACGGTTCAGATGAGCCTGCTTAGAGACCGGTTAGCTCATGGCCCTGTCCCGGCCAGGGCTCCTTTGGATCCCTGTGACCCATTTAACTAAGAAGCCCCAACACCCTGATGCCCACAGCCTCCTCCTGGGGTAGGATACGATTTCTTCGAGTCAGATTGGATCTGGGAGTTTCATGCCCAAGGCTGCCATGCAGGGAGTCAATGGAGCCCACCCATGGCATTGCACAGGCTGGGTGATCATGGTGTTCTTGAAACTGAAAAATGAATTTAGTAGAAAGTATTTCCAGTTCTAGTCTAGCCGAATGAATGGCATCTTCACGTCTCACACTTTTGACCACCACTTAGCCTGATTTTCTTTGTTGATATATGTGCCTCCCCTCTGTTACTTCCTCCCCTCGAGATCTTGATGGGTTCACGTTGGTGCTCAGGGAGTCCGTGCTTGTGATCGGGCTGGGCTCAGGCTTTGTTGTCACATTTCAGTTTTCTGTTTTGGTACAGCGAAGACTTTGAGGAGATAAACAGAGATCATTTTACACCTTTTATATTATGACAAATACATATTGCAAAACACTGCTGCTTCCAAAATGTTTGGGTTGCAGAGCAGTGAGGAATTAACAGCTAGGCAGCTCCCGAGATGCTCGTACTTCATTTACACATCAGAATTTTTTTTTTCACTGTTCAGTAAAATAAAAACGAGAAAACACACATGCGTGCACGTGCACACTCACATGCACACCCAGTGTACCGCTTAGGTCCTGTATCTGGAACGTCTTAAATTAGTAAGTCATTCTTTAAGTCCAGATAAACTGATAAATACCATTAATGGCTTAATTTATACTCTGGGTTTGAAATTTGACACACAGACACTATCTTGGCTCAGGAAACACAAGTGGTTTTGTGCCAGAGGTTTTAATGACCGATCAGTAATATAAATTGCTGCATCACTGAACAGAAATAGCTTCTCCATGTCATTTGATCTGGAAACTTCTCCGGCCAGGCAGCAGTTAATAAATTTAAAAATAATTACCCTCTTTATTCAAAGTCAAACTAATTAGGAGTAGGTTTTACAAATCATAATGTTGTTCAAGCCACTGTACATCCGTGTTTGGGACTTGAACAGGCCTGGGGGCAGCAGACAGGATCGGGTGGTGTTGACTGGAGGGCAGGGAGATACTTTGGCTGCTAAGCTCAAGGGTAGGGGGCTGGGACAGTCTTCAGCGTGTCTTCAAGAGAAGATGGGAGGTCTCAGTGAGGAGGCCATGTGGGTGACCCGTAGGAACCTTGAGCTCCTTCAGTCCATATGTAGGGAACTCAGAGCAGCCACCTACTTGTGATCTGAGCATGGGGAGGTGGGGCCAGGGCTGGTCTGTGCAGGCCAGGTAGAGAGATGGAGCAAAGCAAGGAGCAGGAGAGGTGGATATGCAAATGACTGCTTGGGGAGCATGGACCTGCCTGTGGGCAGGGAAGTGGATAGGATGGTCTTTGGAGGGCATTACTCACTATGAGAGTTTCAACCCTAACAAGGCAGCTCAGGTTGGTGTCGCAGACCGCAGGGAAGAAGAACCCCAAGGAGCCTGAAGTCAGAGTGTAAAGTTAGGGGTATTTGGTGCATAGGGAGCCAGAACTTGGGATCTGGTGTCAGACTATCTGGATTCAAATTCCAGGCCCATCATTTACAGGTTTTATGATCACGGGCAGATTGCTTAACTTCTCTAGGCCTTGGTTTTCTCCTTGTAACATCAGGACAATAATGACCCCTATTGTATCTATCGTGTAAGGGGTATTGTGAGGATTGAATTTGATAATCCATGTGAAGCACTCAGCATAGGCCTTGCATGGAGTGAGCTCTTAGGAAATGGAGATAGGAGTTACTATTATCATATCATGGTCTTCATCAGAGGCCTTGGAGAACGTGAATTTCCCCACTGGGTAGGTGAGAGGGGAGGGGCCAAGTCGATGGTGATGGTAGTGGAGGAACAGGAACAGTGAGGGTGCAGCCATTTGCTCAAGGTGGGGGTGGGATCTTTTAGGATCCCTGACTATGTCCCTTGGCCAAGAGGTCATTTGCAATGTGCCCATTGAGCTAACAGCCACTGGGGCCCCCTCATGCAGTGAAGAGGAGTGAGGGCAGAATGAAGTTGCACACTTTGAGCAACCTCATGGAGCAGATTTGATAGATCTTAAGGCTTTGGGGGCTGGAATGCCCAAAGCTGCCCAGAGGAACCACACCCTGCCAATATCTAAACAGGTAACCTGTAAACCTAGGCCAGATAGGCTGCAGAGCTGGGATCAGGGCTAGGCAGGTACACCAGCCTCTAGGAACACCAGGCATGTGCCCTGCTGCATCTTAGAGGAGGCCTCAGTGGCTGGTGCTCTCAAAGGCTCAGGAATACTGAGTCCTGCTGGGATCCTGGCCCATGTCTGCTACCACCGGGAACCCGGTTATTCTGGATCTCTTGCCTTCTTCAAGTAGCACCTTCCATCTTATCCCACCTTTTCCCTGGTAAGGAAAAGAGGCAGAGAGGCCGACAAAAGATGGCCAAGGTTATTCCTTGGTTTAGGAGTTCTGGGGCTGCTTAAGGGAACCTTCCACAGGTTTGGGGTCCTAGTTTGAACTAGACCCTGGACTTGCCCAAGGGCAATTCAGTTCTCTTCTCCAGCACCCAACCTGTGCTACGAGATCTGCCAGGTTAATGACTCAGGTTTGCTTTGGATCAGAATAGTCTATGCAGCTGGTTTACCCCATCATTGCACCATTTACTTATTCCCTAAGTTAGTAAGTGCCTACTGTGTGCCAGGTATGTTGTGGACCCAATATGTAATGGTGAACAAAACTTGGTCCCTGCCTTCCTGGAGGTTGCTCCTGTGCTGTGAACGAAATGAACAAGTAGATTGAACTTGCCTTAGGTGCACATAATTCAATAGCTGTACTCTACTGGATACTTTTGAGTTACGATTTTATTAAGTCTTTACTACAGTTCTAAAATGTAGACATTTTTTCCTCCTTAGTCTGTGCTGTAGAAAACTGAGACCCAGAAAGGTTAAAGAAGGGTCTAGGGGCAGAGCTAGAATGTGTGCCTCAGTATCCTATACCCCAGAACCTATGTTTTGACCTTGTCTTGCCTCCCCATGGCTGCCTGGGCATGGACTCCAATGTTCAGGCTAGAGGATCAATGCCCATATTTGAAAAAGGGGGTCAGTGAAGAACAAACGAGAATTAGGATCTGCAAAACTAGAATTAGGATCTGCAAGTTCTTATTTTCTGCCCAAGGTTCTCTCCACTCTGACTGCAAAATAAGTACTTTCTTTTCCTGGCCTAAAAAAGTTGCTTAGTTTCCACATTCCTGTGTCACAGGGGAAGCCATTCAACCAGATGTAAATCTTGAGATGCTGGTTCTCATCCACTCCGCGTTGGCTGCAAGAGAGTCTTGCAGTCCAGAAACAGCTAACATACCTGGCAGCCGCGGGCCTGCGCTACGGACTCTGTTCTTGCTTTCTAGCAGGGATGGGGCTTTGGAGGGAAGCCTGCCTAAAGGGTCCTCTCTGTTTCAGCGCAGAGGTGGCTAGGAGGCATCTTGCTGGGGCGCTGAAAGGAGGAAGCAGCAAGGAGACATGCACACAAACACTCAAACACTCTGCCACTGTGTGACCACCCCCTTTGAAGGTGCAGAACTGTGTTTCCAACCTTGGTGCTGTCTACGTGCTCATGCCAGCCCCTCTCTCACTCCTGATATGTTCATGATACTTGGAAAAAGCTTCAGGGACAGTGTCTGGCTCTGAACTCCTGGGTAGAAAATGGAGTCCTTGTTTGGAGGACTCTCCATGGTGGGTGACCATGAGCGGGCTGGCAGGAGCAGCAGGTGGGGCAGAGGATTTAAATGGTGAGCAGCAACATTCCTTCCCTCAGGGTGGCTGCCAGCCTTGCCCCTCTCCTGCTCTGGTCCTGGCACAAGGGGCAGAGCTGGGCACCAAGGAGTTCGCGTTGGGGTGGCTGGCCTGGTCCTACCGCAATAGGAAAACTCGCAACTGTTCTGGCTGCTCCTCCCAAGGGCAGGCTCCCAGTGCCTGGCCCTAGAGGAGGCGGGGGAGGAGCCAGATGATGAGAAATAACTTAATCTACCTAAAACTTTACGTGGAAAAAAAAAAAATAGAAAGAAAGAGCCTCAAACCGCTGCCTAGGGTTTGGAGTCTGGGGGTGGCGGGACAGGACAGTGAGTCATCAGAGGGACACGCGGCCTCCATTGCAGTCCAGCATGACCTCCCCATTGAAAGCATAATAGCATTTGACTTTTATAAATATCAGAGGTGATCTGTATAGCGTTTCATGTGGCGTGCCAGGGAGTTTAACCTGAGAAAGCCCAAGCTCGCGCACGGCCGCGGAGCGTCATAGGCACTTCAGCGGGGAGAGTCATGTGCTGCTGTTTGTACAGTCAGTGCCCAGCGTGGATTTACTCTTGACCTCATTTCACGCTGTTACTATAAAGGCGTGTTTGATGCCTAATATAGAGTTTTATTTCCCGAGCACAGGGCTCTGGGCTCTGCGGGAGCTGCTTGCTGTGGAGCAGGGAGGGACAACCTCTTCCAGACCAGCCACCCTTCTCCTCCACTGTGCCCCCTAGCGGCTCACAGGGCCTCTCTGGCCACCTTCTGGAGGGGTCTGTAATACAATTTTTTTAATTATTAAATTTTATCTTTTTAATTAATAACTTTTATTTTTAGGAGCAATTTTAGGCTTATAGCAAAATTGAGTGGAAAGTACAGGGAGTGCCCGTATTCCCTCTGTCCTCATGCTGCACACACAGGCTGCCCCACTGCCACCATCCCACACCACAGTGGTTCGTTTGTTACAGACGGTGACCCTACACTGACACATCGTTATCACCCAGAGTCCATAGTGTGTGTGAGGGCTCTCTCTTGGTGTTGTACTTCTGTGGATTTGGACAAATCTATAATGACACGTATTCACCATTGTAGTATCATACAGAGTAATTTCACTGCCTTAAAAATCCTTCATGCTCTGCCTGTTCATCGCCCCAGTACTTTTTATGTGAAGCATTCCTGCTTCAGACAGTGTTTTGAGGGGATCAGTGATGTTTGGCTACTTGGGGATTGGAGCAGGTTTGGATTAGAGAAGGTTGAAGCTCATTCGCTCAACAGACGTCTCCAGGGTCCACTTTATGCCAGACGTTTATGCTGGGCCCTGGGATAGGGACACAGCAGTGAGCAGGACATACATGGTCCCTGTGGTCCCTGCCCTGCAGCCACCTCTCTCCATAGCGGAAAGGATGCTGAACATCATTGAGGGGCTGGAGGGGAGGCAGCATGGTGTTTGGAACCAGTGATGACTTAGGAGAGAGGAGAATTAGGTTCTTGTCCTGGCTCTGCTGTGGACTTGCTTTATAACGTGGGACAGATTGCTTTGTTTCTCTGCCTCTGTCAAATGTGGGGTGTGGGAATTGGGCAAGAAAAATCGTTGTTTTGAGGGTTCTGTGGTTCCAAGGACAGCCTAAGATCCTCATCTTGTGTTGATCGTCTGAATTTTTCTTAGCCTTAGTTTTTCACATTTGTAAATGGTGATTAATACTCAATGGTGGTTGTAAGGACTGACTGAAATCATCCTTGTAAAGTGCTCAGCCCAGGGACTGAACGCAGGACGATATGGCGTGAGCAGGAGCTGCCCACTACTGTTGTTTTTGGAGGTCTGCAGTTTCTGTCCCTCACCAGTGGGCGAGTATTCCCTTCACTTTATGCGGTGGCTTATTCAATAACAATGTATTAAATACCTACTGTGTCTGAAGAAGGGATTAGAGATGAAGATCTTTTGCCGTTTAAAGACTATTCTAGAAACTCGAGGGGAATGATGGACTCGGATCTTTGAGGACCCAGGGTGTCCCAAAAGTCTCCATACAAAGGAAAAATTTTGTAAAATTTTGTAATGAATATTTTATAAGTGAAGGTACATTTAGCTACAATTTCCCATTTTTCCTATGTATGGTGACTTTTGGGATGCCCTGTATGATTCAGAGCTTGGTCTGTGCCCAGCACCATTGCTTTTCATATATTATCCGACATAGTCATCGTAACACCACTGAGAGGTGGGCTTCCCTTTCTGTGTCACTGATGAGGAGCCACAGGCTCTGAAAGGTTTCGATAATATGACGCATTCAGTGGCAGGACTGGGGTTCCGGATTAGTGTTCTCAGGGGTGCATGCGATGGGACTTTCGGGGTGCCCATCGCTCTTACTGTTTGGAAATGTCCCCACGTCCAAGTCCTGATCATCAGCCTCAGCCCCGATCCCCAGTTTCCACGCGCCTCCCTGTGTGCCCCTGTTCTCCCTGGCCCCTGTCCCCACCACCATCCGCTCCTGCCTTTCCTCCCCGACTTCTCGCCCTTCTCCTTCGTGACACCACCGCTGCCCGGTGACAGAAAGGAGTTAATAAAAACCAATGTGTAACTGAAACTTGAAAGGCCATAAATCGCCTTGTTTTTTCTAGGATGTTGGTAGCATTTTGATTTAATAGTTGGACAAACACAAGGGCCTATTTTATTCAGAGTTTACAGGCCTCAAGGCTGTTATTCCTCCAAATTTAATAGCATTGAAATTGCAGGGTTTGCTATAATTTGCCTATCGCTTTCTGCTCCACCATCGATGTTTATTGTCAGCAGGATGGAATCTCAATCCGACTCACTTAGATAACATGTCTGTTAAACATTTAGATAATTGTACCATCATTAACTTGTCACATTATTTTAGAGATTCAAAACAGAGGCAGGGTAAGTAGAGATACCCAAGGGGATGGAGGTGGGGGAGGAGGAGGAGGAAGAAGAGACAACCTCTTCTGAGTTAGACAACCCGGAGATGAGAGAGTTGATCTCACACTTGGCATTTCATCGGAGGTGTCTAAGTTAAGGAGGTGTGAGTTGAAGCGATGTGCCCGGGGTTGCTCCCTGCCAAGCCTGGGGAGTGTCTCTCAACCACCAGCCACTGTGGCAATCAGGCCTGCTGTCGGCTGACCCCTGAGAATTGTGGCAAATGCTCAGTAACCCCTGGTGTTTCGTCCCCAACTTTAGCCTTTTTGTACCAGAGACCAAGTTTTAAACTTTGCTTAGGGATGCTGATTGCAACAGTATTTGTAATTACAAAGCATTGAGAATGACCTGAATGGGTAAAGATCAGGAATCTATTAATTATGGTACCTGACATGGAAAGATGTCCGTGATGTTTTGCATGATAAAAGCTGGTTAGAGACAACAGGTTGTGTCGTGTGATCCCATTTAATATGAGTACAGAAGCCCTCCTGTAAGATTCTGTGAGGCACTATACCTGTTAACAGTGACTGTCTTTAGAAATGGAATTATAGGGCAAAGGGTGTTTTATTTTCTGCTTTATCTGTTTTTGAGTAATAATAATTATGATTTATAGGCATATACCATTTATATAACTTTAAACATTAAAGTCATTTTATATAAATAAAAATACCACCTCTGAGTATTACTCTTTCTATGGAGGAAGACTTCTAAAAAGTATAAGTAGATGGGTTTTGAGAGAGCTCGTGGACATTAATATCTCCGCTACACTGGCAGGTGCCTCAGTTTCCTGCTGTTAGGACAGATAAATGTTAGATGGAGAACTCAGCACACTGGGTCTGGGCCTGCAGTCCTGTTCGCTAAGGGGAGTGAGGAAGTGAGTAGCAGGAGAGCTTTTCATGTGAGGACTGAGGTCACACCCGGAGGGGTGACAGAGGCCAGGGACAAGTAAGAATGAGCTCAGCTGGAAGTAAGGGTACTCCGCATCTGGGAGATTTGGGGGAGCAATTTAATATCAACAATAACAGGGCACCGAACTGGGAATACCAAAATGCCCCCTGGAAATAATGGAGTGTTTGTCCTCAAGGGTCACAGGTGTGACTGCAGTTCTGTCCATCTGGCTTTGTTATCTCCTGCATCCCAGCGTCTGCTCAGTGACTTGGACAAGCAAACTCTCACTGTTGCCCGTTATAGCTTGTGTGTATCCTAGTGACACAAGGGAATAGGAAAAAAAAGCACAAGTCAAAAAACACAGGTTAACGTTTCCCCAACTGTACTGTAAATAATGCAGATATTCGGGGGTAGGAGGGAAAAACAATATAAATATTTTATAGACTGTAGGCTAAGTAATGTATATATTTAGAAAAACAGCTTAAATATTTCATATGCTACAGTGCAGATTCCTGCTTAGAGGAAGAACTGGGCTGGCGAGTCTGGGGCTAAGGGTGTGAGAACTGCAGAGCCCAGGGTGGAGGGGGCCAGGGGACGCAGTGACAGTGTGCATGTGAGATCGGGGCGTGACAAGGACAGGCAGCTACCACTTACTTGGAACCCAAGTGGTTGAACATCTCAGATTTTTTTAACTATCTTTTAAATATCCTGTACCCTTTTTGTTTTTAACGTGGAAGAGAGACAAATGACAACCTAATAGCAATTTATTTTTGAAAAGCAAATTCCAACTCAACATAATTAAAAACATGTATCCACACAAAAACTTATACACGAATGTTCACAGTGGCATTATTCACA
Source organism: Lepilemur septentrionalis (assembly GCA_963573855.1). Taxonomy (NCBI): domain Eukaryota; kingdom Metazoa; phylum Chordata; class Mammalia; order Primates; family Lepilemuridae; genus Lepilemur; species Lepilemur septentrionalis. Next base: position 17,070 of record CAUYMX010059482.1, on the reverse strand, counting down.
ATAGCCAAAAAGTGGAAACTCACCAAATGTCCACCAACTGTTGAATGGATACACAAAATGTATATCTATACGGTGGACTATGATTTGGCCATAAAAAAGAATGACGTAGTGGTACATGTTATGACACGGGTGAACCTCCAACACATCATGCTAAATGTACGAAGCCAGGCATAAAAGGCCATGTACTGTATGATTCCATTTATGTGAAATGTTCAGAACAGGGAAATCTATCTAATCAGAGGACAGGTTAGTAGTTGCCAGGGAGTTGAGGGCGGGAATGACTACTAAGGGGTGTGGGGTTCTTTTTAGGGGTGATGAAAATATTTTGGAATTAGTTAGGGGTAGTAATGGTTGTACAGCTTTGTGAATACATTAAAAATTATTAAAACGGTGAATTTTATGGGATGTGAATTATATTTCAATTAAAGTAAAAAGCAACTTCCAGGCGTGTTGTTGGTTTTCACAGACCCCGCCCGTTCTCCCTATACCTGCTGCATCACAGGGCTGTCTCGACAGGTAGTGCTTCGCATAATAGTGACCACTCAGACAATGCAGGAGACTGTGGCACCTTTGGATCCTTCTGTTCACCAGAGGCAGCGGGGGCTAGGGAAGGCCCAGGGATGCCTCCTTGCTCTCCCCATTGCCTTGTTTTCAGAAATGGGAAGGAAGGAAGAGTCAGGTCAGGACTGGGAGCCAGCAGGTCGTGAGTTTGACATCCACAAAGCCAGGAGGAGACTAGACAGTTGCTTTCTGTGCAGATCTCAAGAAGAAAATCCAGCCCTCATCTGGCCTGGGAGGAGTCACTCTTGCCAGAGGCAAGACACAGACATTATTGACCCAGGCACCCCGTTTTAAGAAAAGAATCATACCATTAATACATATTTAGTGTGGGGAAATTAGAAAATACATATAAACAAAGGAAACATGTCCCCTGTAGTCCCACCATCTTTTTTCCGTTTTTGTTTTAATCACACATGGCGTGATAACATGCAATGCGTGCTGCTTTGTAACCTGTTACTTGCCTGCCAACAAACCTGTATCTTGATGATCATTTTAGTGGTTTCATAGTGTTCTTTCCTACACCCATTCATTTTTTTCTATAAGTCCGGACCTCCTTTACTTGTGCACTGGAGGACCAGACCCCACATCCAAAGGACCTTCGAGGGACTGCAGGCAGGAGAAGCAGCTAACAGAGATGCAGCACATTATCAGCTCTTACCTATTGCTGCTTCTGTCAACAAGATAAACTGGGCTGGCCAAGCAGTTTTGCAGCAGTTGTTTACTTGGCCATTCTAAGCAAGCTTGAGATGCTGGGAACATATCTAGTGCCCACATTCAATCTTCTTAGGAAACTGTCTCTCCTTGGCTTTCTCTAGCCTTGCAAAGGGCCACTCACCCTGGGCAGGATTTGGGCAGGTAATTTACCTCTTCCACTAACTTAATGAATGGCAATGCCCAGGGGCTGGGCAGACCGAAAAAAATGGAGGCATCATTTCATTTGCTAAGTTCAAACCCAGAGTTAAGTAACAAGTTAAGCATCTGCATACATTAATGTGTTCCAGGCCCAAGGAGGGAAGATTTCCTAGAGTTGAGGAGCCCTAAGCAGGTGTTAGGGAAAAGGCTTTTCTTTTGGAATTTTCTTCTCCGACTACTAGGAAAAGTTACCTAACGGAGGGATTGCACGTTTGGGTCAGATGAAATGTTCCCTGCCCCCTCTAGGAGAAGATCCATTACAGATTGGAAATGACTTTGTCTCTAAGTGCCCGTTGTCAGATAGGATGCACATTCCCCTCAACCAAACAAATATAAAATGCTTCCAGCCTCTGCCTCGGATTTTCTATTACTGTTTCACAGGACTCCAGAGAGTTTTAAGATAGCAATTTGATTAAGCTTATGGGGAAGATCCCATCAGATAACATTCTTTTTCTGCAGGTAGAGATAATGTGTTCAAGTATTAAGTATGTTTTAAAGGTAATTATCTTTTCCATATTCATTTTAGTTACAGGAATTGACGAGAGGGGAGACTTGGCATCTGAAAGCTGCCCCTTGGGCCCTGGAGTCGCTCTGACTTCTCTCCTCTGGGGGACACACTTGAGGCTTTTGACAAATGAATGAGCACCAGGTGTTTTTCTCTTTTGCAATGACTGGCGATCCCCTGTCTCCAGAGAGGTGGTCCAGAAGGCGAGGTCTTGGCCACTGACCTCATCTGGCTCTCCAGCTTGGATGGGCTGACGTTGAATACTTGTGGGTCCCCATCTTAAGCTCCTGGATGTTAGGAGGAGGCCTGGCTGCTACCCAGAGGACTTGCCTCATCCAGCAGGGAGTCATAATGCCACATTGCAGATCTCGAAGAGTAGAGCCCGGAATTACCATTTATGTATACTGAGCCCAGTGTTGGGTGTATTCACCTGGGAGAGGCTGATTAGAGGTCCTAGAATTCTAAAACCTGTGGACTCCTAGACTTCAGAACTAGAGCAAGGGGCACTAGGAAGCATGACCCTGATCCTCAGAGGGGTTCTGTAATTTTCCCAATATCACATAGCAAGTTAGAGAGATGTTTGTGGGCCAGAAAGCAGGAATGCCTGGTCTCGGACCACTCCTTCTGTGCCTCGGTATACCCACAACTCTATGCTGTCTCCAGTAAGGAATCCCCTTCCTTTTTCCTGGAGATCTCCAGAGTAGGAGATTCTGTCCCAGGCAGCCCTCCTTGGCAATCCGAGTCAGGGTCTGCACCAGAGCCCTGTGTCGGCCTGAGGGACCCCCAGAGCAAGCCCGGTGCTGATGCCCTGGAGTTTGCAGACCTTGTTTTGCCTGCCAGCTGTGCCGTTCTAAGCACTTTTTGCAAACTAGAAAAGTCATGCCCAGACTCTGCGTTCAGAAAGCTAACTGTGCTAGGGAGCAAAACACAAACATAGCTAAAACGGAAATTCACAAAACAAGGCAATTTGAATGTGACACATGCTCTAGGAATTGAGGGGTGATGTTTGTATTGTTCCCCCTCCCTTTGTCTGCCTGAAATCCTTTCTGCTGTGGCCAGAAACCCATGGCCCCTCCACACAGCACTTCTGCATGTCACTTCTTTGCGTGATCCCTCAGAAGCCCTCGGGTAGATGGGCTGCAGCTTGGAAGGCAACTGGCACTGGGAAAGGACCCCAGGTGAGAGGTTCATGATTTAAAACCCAAGGATGGTGGCATGCACTGTTGTCTTCGAATGACTGCCGACTTCTCTCAGACGTAGGTGGCAGTGGAGAGGTGGATGCAGAGTTGATAGAGACAGCCCAGCGTTTTGGGACGTGGCCTCATATACTATATCCTAGGTGAGGATGGCTCTGGCATGTAAAATGCACACCTGCTCTTGCGTGTCCAACTCTTTTCCTTCAAAGGATCCTAATTGTCTTCCTACCGCAGCTACTTAAAATCATTTCGAGGAACTTTATTTAAAAAAAAAATATATCAAGCAAGAGCTCCCATCTCAACCCAGTTGAATCAAAATCTCTAGTGTGGGGCCCAGACACGGATGTTTTCTCTCCCAGGAGATGCTCATGTGGTAACCAAGGTTGAAAATCTCTGGATAGGATAAGATGAGACACCATGCATGGCCCAGAAAGTTCGTCACAGTCAGAGTCTCGGGCCTCATCTTTTGCCGTCCCCTACTATGACGTGCCTACACTGAGCCACTTAGAGTTTCCCAGCCTGTCCTTGCAGTTTTTCTCCTCCAGGCATCTCCCTCTAACCCCCACGCTTTCGGGTGCCTTGTCTGCCTGGCATATGTCGTCTCAGCTCAGTCGTGTCCTTCACTGTGACACCCTTCCCACTCTCGCTCCCTCCTGGACAGCCCAGGTGCAGCCCGTGGCTGCCTTGCTAGGCTGTGAGTTGGGGTGATGTCTGAACCATCTTTAGGCCCCTTGTTCCTTGTACTGTGTTAGTACAAATATTACTTGATAAATACTTGTTGTGTAGCTAACCAAAGCAACAGGTTACACTTGTTGTGTAGCTAACCAAAAGCAGAAAAGGGAGCTTCCTGGTTAGAAGCAGGAGTGAAGAATCTGTTCTTGTCATTCACATTTGTGTTTGTCACTTGCCTGCTGTGTGGCCTTGGACAAGTCATTCACCTTTGCAAGTCTCACATTCCTTGTCTGAGACATTAGGACACCGTACATGCCCTGTGCACCTCAAGGAGGGATGTGAAGACCAGAATGATCTTAGAACAAGGTGACGTCTCTGTAAGTGGTAAGGCACAATGCCAATTTAAGATACTGCTGTCATTGTGATGTCTCCTCCTGGCTGCAGGGTGCCCTGAGACACTGATGCCCTCCCATGCACCCATCCCAGCTCTCCCGGGCCCCTTTCTTCCTGTGGCTTCTTTTTTTGCACCTGCCCCGGCAAGGGGCACGCACATCGAATGCTGTACGAGAGCAAGTTAACCACTCTGATGTTTTGAACAATAGAGAAATAATGAGGGACGCAGGCTGGTCCAGTCAGTAATTAAGTATTCAGTGTCAGGATGTGGGCAGAAGTTAGGAGCAGAGGCATCCTAGAAGTTTTGACTCAGTGTCATTTGAAGGGGCTGGTGAGACAGATCCCGTGTGCAAACCATTCCAGATACATAACCTCTGGCATGTAGAAAGTTTCAGAAGGAAGAGATTCCCCAAACTCAGATTCCTGGCCTCATTCATCCAATATGATTTCAGCACCAACCGCTGCAGGTGCCCACGTCCAAAGGTAACTTGCCTCGCCTGCCCTCCAGCAGAAGGTAGACGAGAAGAGGGCAGGGACAGGGGCATGCTCAGGGTGGCAAGAACCGTGGGGGCAGAAAGGGTGGGCACCCAACCCGATGGACAAGTGGGCAGAGAAGGCCTGAAGGCAGGAGGAGGAGATGCTCAAACTGCTTTAGGGCAGACTGACTTTGTGAGCGTGGTGAAGGATTTGCTCGCCATCTCCTGTGGAAGAAGGCTTTGTGTGTGTGCATGGGTATGTAGGCTCTCACTAATCCCCTTCCTTTCTTGATCTCCTGTTTTCGAGGTTAGTGGTGTCTGGGATTTGTGGAGGGAGGAAGGCTATAAAAGGGCAAGACAGGAGGCTCCAGTGCTGGCTTCAGAGCCTCCCGCATTCCGGAGATCCCCAGAGGCCCCTCTGCCTGGACCCTTCAGCTCCAGAAAGCCATTGTGCTCCCTCCTGGCCTCTGACCCCGAGGCTCTGGGAAGCAGCAGGTTGTTGACACTTGGACAATCATTTCTTGCAAGGCGACTGCCTCCCTCGGGAGCTCTCCTCTCTGCCTTGGGGTGGTGACTGTTCCCCCAACCAGGGAGGGGGACTCGGTTAAGGAGGAGGGAAATTAGCTCTTGGTCAGAGCCGTAGGCAGGGAGGGGTCTCCTCAATTTCAGGTTCCCCAGGCAGCTTCTCCAGTTGATTCCACCATTCACCCCTCCCTCACCTGCCAGTTCAGGAGCGCCCTTGCCTGGGGGTAAGCTTCCAGAAAATGGGTTCAAGAGAGGCGTTTCTGACCGGAATTCCTGTGGCCTCCCTGTCGTGGGTCTCATGTTTGTCGGGGGAGCCCCATATTTCTTCATAGAGGACGCATGTGTGTCTGCTACACTCACAGGGATACAGTCACAGGAACAAAGAAATTTCTAGCCCTGGTGCTGCTACTTATTAGGAGCAGGACCCTGGGAGAGTCACTTGTCCTTTTAGAGGCTTGGTTTCCTCATTGGTAGAAGAGGGTCAAAAAAGCCACTTGCCTAATGGGCTTGCTGTGAAGAGCAAATGAAATAATATGTATGGGAGTACTTTGCACTCTGCAAACACTCTGCAGTGTACAGTTTGATTATTAATGGTTTCTCTTATAGCCAGAGCTGGCGTGTGTGTGTGTGTGTGTGTGTGTGTGTGTCTGTGTGAGTGTGAGTGTGAGATTCGTACAGTTTCTAAGTATGGGGCTCCCAAGCATTTATTCTTCCCCTTTCCTGTCTAGGACAGTCCGGGAGGCATTAATTCAAAAGTGGGTGGAGTGGAAAAGAGCGACTGTTAAATTTTTAGAGTGCCACTTTGCATTCCTTTCACTTTGGTCTTAATAAGTAACTCTAACCCTGCAGCCTGGAGCTGGGATGTTCTGTCCAAATGAACATAAGCGTCTGTGTCTCCAACCGCCGGGCGCCCCGTTCAGTGGGCTGGGTCAGTACCATTTCTCCAGCAATAAGAAAAAGCCCTCTTGCTAAGCTACAGAAAAATCTCTCTTGTGCTTTAATTTTGGAAGAAGCGGATTAGTGCGGCCATATTTAACCTTTGACCCTGAAACAAAAGCATTATCAAAATTAGTTACCAAGAGGTTCTGTCTTCCTCTCCCTGCCCCCACTTCAGTGTTTGCTGGGGCAAGTTTAGGATCTTGGTTAAACTTCTTCAGAGCAAGAGCAAAGGTTTTGAAGGCCATCGTTGCCTTAGAGACGTTCTAGGCCTGCTGTTCGCTGCCAGGGCTATTGGGGTCCAAGGTGGGTTAAAGGGACAGAGATGAGAATCTTGCACCATAGTGGGGTTCAGCATTTGTGGGTTGGATCTAAAATCTGTTTCTCCTCTGAAACTAGCCCAGTTTCTGGCTGTCTTAGAGATTTGACTTTATGGAGATGATACATTGATATTTATATCCACATTCACCACTGTCTTTAATGGCTCCATCTACTGAGCTGCTCTCTGACCTAAAAATACTGGTTTCCAACCTCTTTCCCTTCCAGGCAGAAACACATAGATTTGCGAAGTGGGGTGGAGGTAAGTCTAGACCTGACTCATTTCCCTGAGTTTAAATCTCATGCTCCCTAGGCTGGGTGCGGTGGCTCACGCCTGTAATCCTAGCACTCTGGGAGGCCGAGGCGGGTGGATCGCTCAAGGTCAGGAGTTTGAAACCAGCCTGAGCAAGAGCGAGACCCCGTCTCTGCTATAAATAGAAAGAAAGAAATTAATTGGCCAACTAAAGATATATATAGAAAAAATGAGCCAGGTATGGTGGCACATGCCTGTAGTCCCAGCTACTTGGGAGGCTGAGGCAGAAGGATGGCTTGAGCCCAGGAGTTTGAGGTTGCTGTGAGCTAGGCTGATGCCAGAGCACTCACCCTAGCCCAGGCAACAGAGTGAGACTCTGTCTCAAAAAAAAAAAAAAGAAAGAAAAGAAAATCTCATGCTCCCTGTCATTTACTGCCTTTGTGGCCTGGGGACAGGTTATTTGTACTCTGAGCCCCAGCTTCCTCATCTGTAAAATGGGCATGACAGTAATAGTGCCTACCTCCCAGAGGTATTTTTGAGGGTAGATAACAGGATATACACGATGTGCTTAGAATAGTATATGGCAGTAAGTATTAAGCGAATACTAACTACTGTTATCACAGCCATCATCATCGCCATCAGTGTCATCCCTGTTGCTGCTTCATCACCTCCCCAGGTCCTGGCTGGCTCCTGCCCCACACACCCCACCCCTGCCATTCCCTCCCCTGGCCCACTCGCTGCCTGTCCTCTAGCCTAGACTTCTCTGCCGTGATTTTCAGAGTCCCCGTTTGCATGGGGTGGATCAGGGGAGGTTTGACTTCATTTCACACCGGGAAGTCCAGCCTGCAGCTGGGGGACGGGCAGGGCAAAGCGCTTTATAAGCTTGCGATGAAAGCTGTAAAACGAGATGGTCCAGGTCTGGCCAGGCCTGGCTCGGGATTACCCCGGTCCCTGGAATGCCGAGGGGGCCTCTCTTAAGAAGCCAGTGTCTATTTACAGTGCATCTCTCATAAACCCCAGCGCCGGGGCGAGGGCAGGGGGACTCGCCCTCCTGGCATGTGATTGATTATCTGGTATTTATGCCATTGAGGACTTGTCAGCGGTCCGGGGTCAAGGGGTCATCTCATGTGTCTTGCCGCCAGCCCACCTCCTTTTGTACAGTGTGGGCCGGGTGAGCTGTGCACAAAACAGCTTTTTCTTTTCCTTGGGAAAAGGGGGAGGGGGTGGGGGGAGTGTCAATGAAATTTTTTTTAAAACCTTTTCTGAATAGTGTTCTTTTAATTCTAAAGAACTTTTAATTAAAAGTAGCAGGAAAATTCATCTTGAGAAGGTTTAACTTACCTTACCAGATACTTTTGTGTCACAAGAAGCTGTGAGTGAATTTCAAAAAAAAAAAAGGAAAAAAGAAACAAAGTGAGGGGTTTTGTGCCTCTCCCCCTCCTCCAGACATCTTCAAAGTTCCCCGCAGTTCCCTTCTACTCGCTGTCTGGTGTGGCCCTGCTCGCAAAAGCAGGAAGGAAAGAGGTCGTCCTTCGTCCTTCTGCTTTAACGTAGCCGTAAAAATTTAGAAAGAGACCTGGGTATTCTTTGGTCTAACTTTTTCCTGTTATAGATGAAGACTCTGCACCTTGCAGGTGGAGTGATTCAGCCTGTGTCCCCCCAGCCACACACGGCGGCAGGGCCAGGCACTGGGATCTCACCCTCCTTATTGCTAGTGCCCCCTTTAGCACACACAGTTGTTCCCCGACGCTTCGGACGCCAAGTGCAGATAAACGTAATGTCACCATTACTGTTTCTCAGTCCTGGATGCCGGAGACTTGGGAACCACTGGTAGATTCCTTGGGCTAGAAGGGCCCCCTGAGGGACCACCCGGCTCATCCCCCTGCCTCCAAGTGGACAGTCTGTGCTCACATGTCCCAGGGGAATTGCTGTGTGTCCCTTTCCTAAAAATTGGCCGAGCCTAAAAATCGGCTCCCTGCCCTCTGCTTGATGGAAAATGCCAGTAACCCGCCCCAAACCCTTGCCACTGTGATGGTCTGCGTGTCCTTCTAACCAGATGACTTAGTTTCTTCCTGCTGGAGCTCAGGAATGGCCCAGCCGTGGAAGCTAGTCTCTCTTGTGTCCTCCTTATGGCCACAGGGGACCTTTCAGAGCTGTGACTGGCCAGGACACCTCAGTCTAGGGCGCCGCTCCACTCTGTCCCTCTTAAGTCTCACCCAGGCTTTTGGTGAAGCGAGGCCTCGACGAGATGCTCTGCCCGTTGCTCTCAGCTGGTGGGACCACGGTGGGAACCTGGACAGAGACAGTATTTGCCCGGAGTCAGTTATCCGCAGGCATTGCATGGGACTCGTGTTCCCACACCCCTGTTGTCCGTCCTCCCCATCCCACCACCCCTCCATTTAAAAATGCAATACAGAGAATTGTCTTCTAAAGAATAGCTTTAGAAATCCTCATTGCTTTCTATTCCCTCCATTCCCATTCGAGTTAAATTAGTGAATGCTAATTTGGACTGATGGGTCACCACTGTGAGGAAGGTATGAAAATTGTGTGAGATCTGCTTCTTGCTCGTGAGAGAAGAAACCAGCGTTGACTGAATTCTCACCGAAGTCACCGAGGGCCATGCCCTGGGCTGGTGCTTGCCTTACACTATTTTATTTAGTCCTCAAGTCAACGTTTCAAGGTGACCATTCTCCTGTCCAGTGAGGAAGACCAGGGCTAGACATGAGCAGCCTTCCCTGGGGCATGTATCTATTAACCATTGTAGTAATATTTATGGAATATTTGCTTTAAGCTGAGTGGTGCTAAGCATTTTAAACATCTCATCTCCTTGAATCCACATAAAATCCCTATGAGACGAGTATCATTGTTATCCTGGTTTTACAGAGGATGAAACAGGCACAGAGGAGTTAGGTAACTTACCCAGGGTCACACAGCAGTGGTAAATGGCAGAGTAGGATTTGATCCACAGTGAATGACTGTAGAGTTCACGCTTAAACTCTTTCACTGCTCTGCCTCTTTAAGTTGTGAAGCTGGGCTGGAACTCAGAGCTTTCTGCTACCAGTGCTCACGTTTTGCTTTGTCTTTTCCCACCATTCTAACATAAATTTGGAGGGCAGACACTGTATATAGACATATATAAATCAGCCAGAGACCACCAGAAGGTCACTGTATAATCAGATGCCAGCCTGGGCGGTGCATGGAGAGGAATTTAGAGGAGGAATGTGTGAACGAGGACACAGAATTTAGTCTCATCTCTGGACCCCTCCTAGTAAGGGGACAATGGTGTATTCATCTCACCATGCCCAGGACCTAACTCAAGGCCTGGTACACATTAGATGTCCAATAGGTGCTATTAAACCACTAAGAAAGATTTAGTGATGGTGGTGGGACTTGGACTGAATTTAAGTTTTATGAAAATGTTATTAATAACCATCTACCTTTTATTGTGTGCTCACCTAGGCATGTTATTTGTGTCGTATTTAACTCTTACAACAGCCCTGTGGCTATCTCTACCCCCAGAGTAAACTGAAGCTGAAGAGAGGTTCTATATCTTGCTGAAGGATGCAAAGCCTGCAGGGGGTTTTGGTCCTGTAACTTCAAAATTCTTTTCCTTTCCCAAAGCAGAGAAAAAGGCAGAATGAAGGGAGGCAGCAGGCATGAGCGGGGTTTGCAGAGACAACCTGGTTGGCGTGGGGGCCTGGAACGCCGGGGGAAGGGCTTGCCCTCTTCTTTTCTGCTTGTTGTTGGGAGTTGCCTCTTTTAATGTAAGGATTTCTGGATCTATGAGGCTGACTGTGTCCAGTTAATTGAATTTATAATTCAGCACCAAAATGCTGAAAAGAATTGTCTTTTATGTCCCTTAATGAGTGCTATAAAAACAAGTGGTGAATCTAATTTTATGAATGTTGCTTTATGACTTACCTGATAACTAGTAGTTGTTCAACACAAAGGACGCATAACTCAGTCTGGACCTACGCTGGCTGCCTGCAGTAAAATAACTTGTTTAGAAGTTACCATCTTGCTCCGCTTGAAGGGCCCTGCGGTTCAATTGTTCCTTCCTCTACTGTGCACTCTGGTTGAGGATGAGGCTTAAGCTCCTCGCTCTGGGGGACTGAGAAGGGTCACCTGGCCTGCTAGTCCAGATGACCAAGAGCTTGCATCTCAGAATTAGTTCTTTGTTTTTTTTTAAGAGATAGAGGGTCTTGCTCTGTCGCCGAGGCTGTAATGTAGTGGCATCATCATAGCTCACAGCAACCTCAAACTCCTGGGCTCAAGCTATCCTGCTGTCTAGCCTCCTGAGTAGCTGGGATTACAGGCGTGCACCACCATGCCCAGCTAATTTTTACACTTTTTTGTGGAGATGGGATCTCTCTACGTTGCCCAGGCTGGTCTTCAAACCCTGGCTTCAAGTGATCTTCCTGCCTTGGCCTCCCAAAGTGCTAGGATTACAGGCATGAGCCACTGTGCCCTGCCCTCAGAATTGGCTCTTACCAAGAAAGGCAAAGGAAAGATACGGTGTCTCTCTGGTGGAGGGTATTGATTCTACCTAGAGGTTGCCTGGTGTGCTAGGGAAGAGAATAGAAGCTAAGAGAAAGAGTCCATTTATCTTTACCCTACAAAGAAAGGCAGAGAGCTTTAAAAAAAAAAAAAAAGAAGAAGTAGAAGCAGCAGCAGCAACTTAGGTTAGACGTTGGTGAGAACTTCCAGAGTTGAAAAGATGTTCCTAGGAGAGACTGATGAATGTCCATCTCTAGAGCTGCTTCTATTGTAAGTGGCCATATACACATGCTCTTAGCTTTTTATAGTTTTTCGTCATTTTTCAAAGCATTTTCAAACATGCTTTGAAAGTTTAATTTGAATTATTTTGTGGTTACAAATCTTAAAAGTAGTAGATGTTAGCTGTAAGATTCAAGCATTATCTGCGAATACTTCTTAAGAAAGGTTGGCTACTCCCACCTGGAATAGTCAGAGGTGGGAGGCTGGACTCAGTAGCCAGTGTGCTGCCCATGGTGCCTGCCCAGAAAGGGAAGGGCTTTTGGTAAGGGAAGCCCTAGAACAGAGCAGCCGGGGCCGGGCTGTGGGAGCCCTGATGAAGGAGGCCGAGATAAGCTTGTGGTTTCCATTGTTACCACCTCTTCCCTCTTATCTTGAGTGAGAACAGGCCCTCCAGCCGGGGAACCTTTCCATGGGGCTGCCAGGCTGCGGGGAGACAGGCAGAGACTCTCCCACCCTGTCTTCCCTTTGCTCCCCCTCCCTCACACACCACGCCTGTAAAGTTTGCAGCTTTGCTCTACGGGACAAATGCACAAACGTCTCTAATCTGGGTGCTGATTACTTCCTAGCAGAGCCAGGGGGCGGGGGTGAGGATGCTGGGACATTTGTCTCCCGTGATCCTAGTCTTGCCTGTGCTAGCCTTGTGCCCAGACTGGCTGGTGGGCCTTCTTCACCCCGTCCCACCGTCACCAGGCTATGAATTGCTGTCAGAGTCAGCAGGGACTCTGACTTGGCTCTTACCTTTGGTCAGAAGTCGGCTGCGTGACAGGGACAGAGAGAAGGACTACTGCTCTGGCCCGGCATTTGGAGCCTGATGACCTTTTGCAAGGGAACGGCCACCCAAGCTGCTTTGAGGCCCAGACTGGCCAGACTTAGTGATATTAGCCTAAAAACATCTACACTGAAGGCAGCCACAGTACACACACACATTTCTCTCGGCTTTCGGGAGGCTGGAGATGGAGGGAAACAAGAAGCCTCCCCTGCCAAATTCTCGCTGAGCTGGCATGTCACTCAATGACCGTATTATTTTCAGAGGAACGAAGGTAGCTTGCCACTCATCGATTCAACATTTCTTGCATATCTACTATGTGCTTAAGTGCTGGGTTTAGAAAGATGACTAAACCCAGTCTCTCGATTCAAGGAACTCAAGAGTTGTAGGGAAGGCAGACACATAAACGGGTAATTACGATGCAGGATGCCCAGTGCAGGGATGGAGACGTTGATACACGGGATACTGGTGGACCCCAGAGGAAGGGTGCGCAGCGGGCACCCAGGGGACAGATCAGGCTTTCTAGAGAAGACACCATCAGATTCTAAAGCAGAAGTAGAAGTGAGCCAGGATGAAGGGAGAGAAGGGCAGAAGAAACGGAACCATGTGTGGTAGGGAACGGGTGCTGTAGCTGAAGGGTCCTGGCTGAGAAACACTGTGGCAGACGGAGTGGGAGGTGTAGGCAGGCCCAGGCCACAGACATCTGTTAGGCTGTGTTTAGGAGCCTCGATTTTATCCACAGGTGACATGGAGTTCCCGGAAGCTTTTAAGAAGGAAGGTACAAGATCAGATAAATTTCTGAGAGGCCGTGCCTGATGGTGGCATGCAGGGTAGGTCGGAGGGAGACAAGCTGTGTTTAGGAGCCTTTTGTGGCAGTCCTGGTGGGGGATGCAGGTGGCTTGGGCCAGGCCTGTGCCTATCTGGAAGGAGGAGGAAGGGGCACAAAGGGGAGTACTTAGATGACAGAGAATTAGCTGTATTGGGATGTATAGGTGAAGGGACACAGAGGCCTTGCAGGTGATGCCTAGGCACCTAGCTTGCGTGACCAGAAGGGTGTTAGTTCCAGCAACTGAGCTGGAGATCCAGGAAGAGGAGTGGGTTTGAGAGGTGAACATGCAGGTCTCAGGCCTGGACACGTTGAATATAAGATGCCTGAGAAACCTCCAGGGGGCAGTTGGATCTATGGATTCTGCACTCAGAAGAGGGTCCAGGCTGGAGGCCTCTGAGTTACTGGCTTTCTGGTCATCACTGAGACCATGAGAGTAGAGTCCACCTGGGGCAGATGGTGGGCCGCAAAGTCTTCTGGGTCAAGGGCAGAACATATAGGGTGGAGAGTGGGGGCAAAGGCACTGCTCAGCAGAGAAGGGCCTCCTCCAGCCAGCTCCTTAGGCCCCCTGGAGGGAGAGGAAGGCAGGAAACCTGGGAGCTCAGGTGCAGAGCGATTCTGGCGGGAGGAGCCTCCGGCAGGGCCTGGTGCAGGGATTCCTGCAGACAGATGGGACTCTCCAGGGAGAGGAGCCCCCTCCCCGCCCAGCTCCTGGCATCCTCAAATCCCAGGGGTCTCCCTGGAACAGGGCTCTGGCCCTGGGGTAGGAGAGAAGAGGGTGACAGGCTGAAGAACAGTGTCAGAACCGGTGAGGCCTTGAGGGATTACAGGTCTACCCTTCCTACTTCCAGGGGGATTGGATGGTCAGTCCTCCAGGTTGCTCTTAGAAAGTTCTTAGAGAAGGACCTGCCCTGCTACAACAAACCTTCCTGAAAGCCCAGATGAACCCTTCTTGTTGGTCCTGTTGCCCAATGCACCATCCCTTTGCATGTGTGTCTCTTTCCTGAGGTTTGCTGATGCTTGGTTTTGTCTCATTGTCGAGGGAATCCAGGCACCCTGGTTCCTTCCGAAGGAAGCAGAGAACTGGGCCCCTGGGCCTGCTCCATTTGGGCCTTAGTGCCCTGAAACCACGTCACCTCTGCACGCTGACCCCTAAATGAACACTCCACTTGGGATGTGTGTGCCGCTCTCCCTGTACACTCCCCTCCAGTGGCTTGGCACTTCGGGACCAGCTGCCAAAGTGATTGACATAAAGCCAATCTATAAATAAAGTCTTTTTCTTTTCTCATAAAGACTTTGTGGTTGAGTTTGCCTTCAAGGTCAAGATCAGACCTTTCTAAATAAACACATATCAAAGGATCATTAGCAAAGCAGCACTGTTAAATTGAGATATTAACTTCTGTCAACCGCTTGTTTCTTTTTTGTTCTGTAACTCATGACTGCAGTAGGTTTTTATTATTTTGTCCTTAGGCAGTAGCATCTGGCTTCTGTAGAGACTGTAAAAATTAAAAAGCAACACAAATCATTGCGAGAGAAAAGCAGTAAATTCAATGATAAGAATTTAAAATTAAAATGTTTCAGCGCTTTTATATTCTGCAAGACATGAAATGAGTGAGTCTGTTGCCTGTTGCCATAAACCCTACCCAGCTAATCGTCCACTTGAATTTTTTTTCCATGTCTTCTTCGCTCATCACCATCAATTCTGTCTTGGCACGAGGCAAGACATAAAAAGTGAGAGCCATGCGTGTGGGTGTGTGCATGTGCACGCGTGTGAGTGCCTGCACGTGTGCACACATGTGCATGTGTGTGCATCGTGTTCCCACAACAGGGTGGGGAAGGAAGCATTGATCACCAGCACATCCCCATGGGTCAGAATTCCATTTTTCATAGCCCTTTCTAGTTAAACACAAAATCAAAACCAAAAAAACCCGAACAGACCAAAAAACAGACAAAACAGAACACTGCAGGTCACAGGTATCAGCATCAGCAACAACTTGTAGCACCCAAGTTAAATTCCAAAAAGGCATTTTCTGAGCAGGTGTGTGATGCTGTTAGGGGTCTGTGCTGTGCATGTGCGCGGTCCGAGCAGGTGGCCGGCTTGTTCCCGTTGCAGAGGTGCCGGGCCCTTGGGTAGATTGCTAGGGGGTGGGGTGCAGCCGCATCTGAGGCTCTTTATTCCAGCCAGAAGATTTAGGGTTTCTGTGTTAGGGTCATTCATTCTTATTACAAAATCGAGTCGTGACTCTGGGCTTGGCTATGTCCTGGGCTGTGGGGGAGATAAAAGTAGATCGTTTTTCTTCCCTGCTCTGGGGGAACTGTGGCTTTAAAAGAAAAAAAAAAGATATGCTCCCTGTTAAACAGAGGACAATTTAAGGCAAATGTGGGGAAGGACGTGACAACATTGTGCAAGCCGCCCTCGGAAGTGCTGGGAGCATATGGCTGTCAGGGTGGAGTGGGGCTGGTTCAAGGAGAGCTGGTCGGCCCCAAATTGCCTTGAGCCTGGGGCCTGGAAGCCCTGGAGAGCCTGGGGTGGGACTGTCAGGGTGAGCTCACCCCCATGTCCAAACAAGGCCGTGGGGCCGGGAGAGCGAGGGGGGATGCTGCAGGTCCCTTTCACATCGCCTGTCCCGGTTTGACTGCTGGACCCACAGGCATGAGGCCAGAGCTCTTTGTCCCAGACAAACTTCTCCGGCCCAGGGAGAGGTGAGAAAGAGAGCCCGGTCCTTGGCCTCCGTCAAAGGGAATGAAGGATAGTGTGAAGATTAGGGGACGGAGGGGTCGAGTTAAGAGGGTATGACTAATACGGCCGGTCATTCAGATAGGAGAGCACATTGTTCTCTGGCCCAGATGGTCCTTGGAATAAATCAGCTCAGGCAGAAGCCGGCTTCCAGGACAAGGAAGTCGGAGCAACTGCTTGCCTGCTGTTCTACAATGACATAGCCCAGGCCCCTGGCCCTGAATAGCAGCCATTCAGCCCGCCACGGTGGGTGTTGGGACGGGGATGGCGTGTGCACATGCACGCATGTGAGTGTGTGTAACAGTATCATGTTCTGGCCTCCGAGTCCCACAGGAGAGTGGATGGGTGCGTATGCTGGGAGGCACGGGCATAGGGAGATTTTTGCCTTAGAGCCCGATCCTTTCTCAGCTTTAGGTTCCAACCCCGAGAGTTTGGTACGTACTGCAGTCATCTGTAGTCATTGTTGAACCTCGTCTCCTTCAGTAGACCGGAAGCCCTCCCAGGGCAGAGCCTGCATCCGTCTGCGTCATCAGCGTATCCCCAGACCCCACCTAGCGTAGGGGCTGGTTCATAGGACGTGCCTAATAGATGCAAGTGGAGGAAAGTTCTAGCAACATTCTTATTTTTCTCTACTGCCTTGTGGTAACATCCACCCCCCCAATTAATTAATTGATTAATTTGTATGTAAATAGATGTCCTCCTGTGGCTCCCATCTGGGGTTGGTCATGAGGACTGAACGCGCTGGGGTAGGGACACTCAGCATAGCGTCGAGTTCAGGGTCGTGCAGGTCCTTTATACTCAGGACTCTCCACAGATCATTGAGCTTTGAAGCAGGACTGTGTGTCGTAAAAATTTCCAGGTAGATGTCTTCCCCTGTTCCCCTGGTTGGAGGTTTGCAGCATGCACGGGACGTGGCATATATGTGAGCATCACACACTTTGTGGCAGTTCTTCTAGCACAGAGGCCGACGTGCCACGGAGCAGTCTGCCCTCTCCCCTCCGACCCCACTGTGTCTATTGAGAGGCCGTCCTGTGTCCTTTTCCTTTGCAGAATCCATCTGGGCTCCTCAGGAGTGAAGGTAGGGAATAGCCAGGCAGCAGTAGCACTGAGTGAATGGGAATAATCAAACAGGTACTCCCTGGAGAGACTTTCCTTTCTATGAAGATGTTAATTAATATGAAGGCTCCGTCCCTGCGTCCCGAGGCAGCCTTTCTGTGC
>CAUYMX010059479.1:0-10783 GCA_963573855.1 Lepilemur septentrionalis | reverse complement strand
TTATATTTTTTACACTCAGTAAGCTCAACTTTATAAGGACACTAACTGTGCCTGTGAAAGCCTGCGCGTGGTGTCACACCCAGGTGGAACCGGAGGCTCAGTGCCCATCTCTCGTATTACAACGACCTATACCAGGCTGGTCGGGCTGCCCAGAAGGAGGGGAAGCCCCCAGCTCCTCTTGCCAAAGCCCCCCGAGTCATTCAAAATCTGTCTTTCAGAAAAGAACTTTTTCCTTTGAATCTCAAATAGAAATTTTTTTTTTTTTGAGACAGAGTTTCACTCTGCTGCCCGGGCTAGAGTGAGTGCCGTGGCATCAGCCTAGCTCACAGCAACCTCAAACTCCTGGCCTCAAGTGATACTACTGCCTCAGCCTCCCAAGTAGCTGGGACTACAAGCATGCGCCACCATGCCCGGCTAATTTTTTCTATATATTTTTAGTTGGCCAATTAATTTCTTTCTATTTATAGTAGAGACGAGGTCTTGCTCTTGCTCAGGCTGGTTTCGAACTCCTGACCTTGAGCAATCCGCCCACCTCTGCCTCCCAGAGTGCTAGGATTACAGGCGTGAGCCACTGCACCCGGTCTTGAATATTAATTTTTTAAAGTGATTTTTGTGCTTCTTTTTTTGAATGACTGTTTTTCTTACTAGCTTATGGTATTACATTATAGAAATTCATGCTTGTTTTTAGTGTAGGGGACTGCTCTGTGAATTATCAGTGTTGGGAAGAGTCTAGGTTTTCTTATTGAATATATAAAAGGCATAATACCTGGTATTCTCCTTGATATGCTATGTTAATTATTTCTTATTTAAAATATTGTTGAGAAGGATTTAACAAGGCAAGGAATGATGGCTGGCATTCCAGGCCTGGAAGATAGGAAGCTAATCATTCTTTTACTCATTGAACAAATATTATGTCTACCACATGCTTAGAACCATGCCAAGTTCCAGGGCTGGTTTAATGCATAAAATAATAGTCCTTGTTCTCAAGGACTTAAAGCTTACTTCAGTAAACATGCATGTTCACAGACAGTTTTAGAATTGTGTACATACTATGTAATGGCAGGCACTAGGTTTGTGAGCATCTAACCCAGTCTTGAGTCAGGAAGGGTTCCTACATAAGCTATGGTTCAAGCTGTGAGTTGAAGATTGAGTTGAAATTAGCCTGGTAAAGGGAATGGGGTATGAATTATGGGTAGGTTCTAGGCACAAGGAACAATATATGCTTGTTTGGGAGATTCTAGATTATTCATTACATCTAGACCACACAGTGTAAATTGGTGGAGTGGTGAAGAGATTGTCTGGAGAGGTTCAGATCAAGGTGGACCTTTAGCCATTAGAATGTTAGATTCTAATGTAAGATTAATGTAAGGTTAGAATGTAAGTAATGTAAGATTAGAATGTTATCATTTTAGTAACGAGGAACTATTAAAAGGGTTTAAGCATGGAAGTGAAGGACTTGATTGCACTTGCATTTTCAGTTAGATGAAAATGGTGTCAGTATAAAGAATTGCTACAGAGAAGTAGGGGTAGAGGGGCAGTGAAGACATGGAGGATGGTTAGGAGGTTGTAGCAGTTATCTAAGTGGCCTGAGCTAGGGTAGTGGCAGTCAGAACAGAGGATGAATTAAGAAGGTACAGTCCACATGGTTTGATTTATGTCTTTATTAATTTTTGTTAAAGTTAGTACAATTCAAATCACCTTTCAATTGAGCTGAGCCATAATCAATTCATATCATCAGTTAATACCTCTTGCTTCTCTCCCCATTCAAATCCATTCATTCTTCTAATCTGACATTATCTCTCAACTCCTCCAGGCTTCCCAAATCCTCCTACTTTGCCCTTTGGAACGCAAAGTCTGTCATCATCTTTGAATGTTCTCTTTCCTCGTTGCTGTACTTGAAAACTGGATGTTCTTTGACGGCTTTATCTTCCTGGTGGCTTCTTCCTTCAAAAGCTTCCAGATCTCTTTGAAGCACAAACCATCAGAGTATACAACCTGTTACATTCCTCCTTGTTGTTGATCTCAACTGTAGGTCTTCCACTTGCTCCCACTGATTCACTGAAGGCAATCTTGAGTACTTTCTTCTTTTCCATCACTATTTCTATCCTTTCATATCCACCTGTCAGTGGCTCTTAACCTGGGGTCCATGGGCCACCAAATATGCTGTGGTAGAATTCATGGTGTCCAGTTAGTATTTTTTTAAGCTATGCATATAGGAAAAAAAAAAAAACTATTAGCATACCAAAAAAACCCACAGTAGTATTTGACCTGTGATTTATCACTAACAGAAATCACAGATATTTTCAAAGCACATTAGTTACTGAAGACATTTTAAAATACGGTTATATTCTGGCCGGTTTATATATGGAATATATGGTTTATATTCTGGTGGCTCACGCCTGTAATCCTAGCACTCTGGGAGGCCGAGGCGGGCAGATTGCTCAAGGTCAGGTGTTCAAAACCAGTCTGAGCAAGAGTGAGACCCCATCTCTACTAAACATAGAAAGAAATTAATTGGCCAACTAAAAACATATAGAAAAAATTGCTGAGCATGGTGGCGCATGCCTGTAGTCCCAGCTACTCGGGAGGCTGAGGCAGAAGGATCGCTTGAGCCCAGGAGTTTGAGGTTGCTGTGAGCTAGGCTGACGCCATGGCACTCTAGCCTGGGCAACAAATTGAGACTCTGTCTCAGAAAAAAAAAAAAAAATATATGGTTTATATTCAACACTATATTGAAAATTAGACTTTACATTAACCCTTGTTATTTAATGCACTAATGAAGAACATTACTGTATGAAACTTTATTAACATTTTGATAACTCCATTTTACTTTAATTAGTTCTTTGTAATTGTACATATATATTTTTTATTTAAAAAACAACTTTATTGAAGTATACTTTACATACCTTGCAATTCTTCCAGTTTAAGTGTACAATTAAATGATTATTAGTAAATTTACCAAGTTGTACAGCCATTCCCGCAAATCAGTTTTAGAACATTTCCGTCCCCCGATTAAGAGCCCTAATTCCCATCCCCAACTTCAGGGACCCACTAATCTGCTCCCTGTTTATATAGATTTGCCTTTTCTAGACATTTCATATGAGTGGAATTATATAATATGGGAATTTTGTCTCTAATTTCTTTACTCAGCATGTTTATTTAATTGTATATATTTTATTTTAGGCATTTAGAAGTATTCTATGAGGAGCTCTGTATTAATCGTTTATTGCCATATATTATAACATTTCTCGAAATTAGTGGCTTCAACAATAACAAACACTTAATATTTAAGTTTCTTGGGTCAGAAATTTGGAAGCAGCTTAGCAGGATGGTTTCAGTTTGAGGTCTTTCATGAGATAGCTTATAATCAAGATGTCAGCTCAGGCTGTAGTCATCTGAAGCCTTAGTGGGACTGGATTATCCATTTCCAAGGTGGCTCACTCGTATGACTGGCAAGTTGGTGCTGACTGGGGTCACGCTGAAGAGAGGCCTCAGTTCTTCTCTGTGCAAGCGTCTCCATACACTGCTACATGACATGGCAGCAGGCTGTAGAATACATATTGCATGTTGTATCTTATTTTCAAGCAATTAAAGAAATTTTAAGTTCATAATTGTGTTTCTCATTTTATAAATACTATGTGAAACCTAAATGTAAACAAATATTCTAAGCAGATCAAATATTTTTTGGGAGGTGCACAGTAAGTTTTCTTTTCAAAGATGTCTCTGGCTAAATAACATAGATTTCATTAAAATACTAATTAAGAGCTGGAAAAGCCCGTTTGTAGCATTGAGGAATATTGAAATTAGAATGCAGTAGTTGGTGGGACGGTAGGAATTATTACTTGGTAGTGATACCATGGGCTCTAAAACTGGGATGGTTAGTTATCACACATGAAAGAATGGGCACTTTTTCTCTCTACGATGATATGTCTTACATAAGTACCATACTAGACAAACCATCAACTGTCTTAGTCACTGTGGTAGCCAGTCTCTAAATGTCAAAGTATCTAAATGTCTCTAAGTTTCTAAGTGACTAAATGTCGCCAACATTTAGTAAAGACCATGGAACCGGCAGGCATACTGCTTAGCTGTTAACATGTTCTGTCTCGTGTAATTTTTATGGCAGCCTCACAAGGGTTCTCTGATGTACCCTCTTTCCAAAGCCTCTCTTAAGGTATTTCCTCCACTCTAGAATTAATCATTCATTCCTGTTGCTAGTTCACCTGGCTTATGATTTTTCTTGGGGACATTTACAATATTTTACCTTAAATTATAATTCTGTATCATATATCAGCAGGAATATATTTTATTATCTAGTAATTGCTCATTCATTCACGGCTTTAGCAAGTATTGATTGATTGCTAGCTATCTGCCGGGAACTCTGCTATAGGCTGAATATACAACAGTGACTATAATATTAATAGTTATCTGTTAATGTGTAACAAGTTACCCCAAAACTTAAGTAACTTAAGACAGCAAACATTTATCATCTCCTACAGCTTCTGTGGCTCAGGACTTTAGTAGTTGCTTATCTGAGTGGTTCTGGCTGAGGGTCTTTTGTGACTTTGCAGTGAAGATGTCGGCTGGAGCTACAGTTGTCTGAAGGCTTGACTGGGGCTTCTAAGATGGCTCACTCACATGGCTGTTGGCAAGGGGCCTCTTTATCTTTTGGTGGGAGGCCTCAGTTCTTTGCCATGTGGGCCTCCCTTTAGGAATTCTTGAGTGTTCTTGTGAACTGGCAGCTGGCATACCCTACCCCGAGTGGGAGCAAAAAGCTGTAATGTCTTTTATGATCTAGTCTTGGAAATTACACTCCACAATTTCCACAATATCCTACCGGTTATACAAGTCAGAGGATCACTGAGGGGGCATCTTAGCGACTGGCTACCACAGTTACTAAGACAGTTGATAGTTTGTCTAGTCTGGTACTTATATTTTAGTTGGAAAGAGAGTTAACAATTACAAAATAAATAATTACAGTTTTTATAAGTCATTTGAAAGGACATGAAGAGAATATACTATGTGCTGTGATAGAGAATGGAGTGGGTACATGTGCTACTTTAGAGTGGTCAGGTAAGTCATTTTAGGCTTTTTAACCCAAAGCTGAAAGGTTAGTAGTAATTTTATTTGCTGTTAACACCTCTGTGATAGGTACTATCATTAAAGGTTTAAGTAGCTTGGCTGTGGTAACCCAGCAAGCAAGTGGCTGGCCAGGATTCAGAAGTCAGACTCTGGAGCTATGTTTTTAATTAGCAAGTTGCCAGGTTAGTAATAAAGATAATTAAAAAGCCAAGCTATTTTGGCTGTTAGGTTTTTGCCTCCTCTTAAATATAAGATTGCATGAAAATTGATAGATAATTTTAAGCAATATATTTTATTCTCTATTTCTGGTATGCATTTGATTCTATAATTGGAAGGAACTTTTATTTGCTTAATAATTCTCCTGGATTGCATGAAAATGCTACTCTCTTCTGGGTTCTAATGAAGTATGTTTATGATCATACATAGTTCACATACTTGTGAGATCAATATCTTCTTTTCCTTTTAAATAAAAACCCCCCACACTTCTCTGTTGGTATTTAAAATGTAATATTGAAAACCCCAAACACTGAGCTTTCACTATTTCAGTGTTATAGCTAAAAACCCAGATAGTATTTTTAGAGCCTGTTTTTGTTTAATTAATTTTATTTAAACTGTCATTAGTGATTATCAGTGTGATTATTCAGCATGAGATAATACTCAGTAGGGTGCTCATTTAACTTTCCCTGAAGATAAGTGATATTAATTTATAAAATGTAGTACACCCCAGACACAGTCAAAGCCATATTAATTAAGTGTGGTGTGCCACTTCCAAATAGCATTATAATAGAATTTCCTCAGCCTTGTGTATATTTAACCAATTCTTAAACAAAGGTGAATTGTTTGTGTGCTTCACCTGTCTGGGTTGTGTTTGTAGCTCAACTTTAAGACAAGAATTTCATATAAAATTATGAAATTTTTATATGAAAATAAAAAGTATGCAAATTATAAGCTGACCCCAGCCAAAATGCCAAATACAAAATAACCAGCTTACAGACAATATTATGGGGATTTCTATCATGTTATTAAGTATCAAAAGTCTTTTTAAAGTTTATTCAGGTGTTCTGTTGTGCTTTGGTTAAATTAAATTGCATGTGCAATTCCATAAAAGATAAATTAGGAATGATTTTTCCATTTGTGAGTAGAGTCATACTAGCATCTCTTTAATGTTTGAAACTTCTTTACAACATTTAAAATGATTCGATAGTAAAGCTCACTTTGCACTTATTTTTAGAATAGTGCCCAAATTTTGTAGAATCTACCTGGAGTGCTCAATAGAGCATTACTTACCTAGGAATGCTTTAACTTTAAGCCTGAAGTATTCAATAGATTTCAGTTTACTGTTCTCATATAGGAGGAAGGATTGTATTTATTTTTCTCCTATGGCTCTTTCCTGATTTTGTCTTTCAATCCTTTCTAATCAGGGAAAATAAATAAGAACATTATATTGAAAGTATGAAACATTGATTGATCCTTTTATGTCTCATATTACTATTTGGACCTTCTTAGATTTAGAAGCTAGAAGAGGGATATGCTAATTTTTCCTATCTTCCCTTTAGCCATCTATGCTATTGGTAATGTGCAAATTTGTTTTTCCATTTGGGTAAAATCCAATCTTCCTCCAGAGTTTTAGGTACTAAGCATATGGGGGAGGTGTGATAATTCTATTTTATTATTATTATTGTAACAAGCTATGTTATTTATTGATATAAATATTGTTTTACTCCTGAAAACATAATGGACTGATTTTTTCCATTGTGCCATTTTATAAGCTAAATACTATGAAATTTTTATGTGTAAAAGTGTTTTGGAGCTTGTCCTTTATTATTTAGACATGCAGTTTTCTCATTATAAGTATTAAATATATTCAATCTGGTGCTATATTTAAACTCTTAGCCCAGTGTCTGACACATAGGAAGGGCTCAGTGAATATTAACCATTGTCATTTTTATGAGAAACTAGAGATTTATTTTAAAAAGTTTTGATGTTTGGTGAAAACTAAAATTTTATGGTATCTTCTATCACTGATAGAACCATTAGGTTATATATTTACACATTAGCTTGTGAAGTACTTAAGCTTACTATTTCCATTTATTGATGTGTTTACATTTGTAATATTGATGTTACATTAATGATGTTTTGCTTAATTTCACTTCATTATAAGTTTGGCATATTAATTAAGTTGCACTTTTTTTTTTTTGGTATATAAAGAAGTAGAGAGGAGTCAGCATAGTTTCTACACTCAGGAATTGGTCCTACCTGTACGGAAATCATGGTAATGAGGTAGTGATTTACGAGATAGGTAACTAGTCCCATTTCCTAAAACAATTCTTTTGATGTCTTCTAGTTATTTTAAATATCAAGAATTAGGGTACAAATGTACACAGGAACAGTAACTTCTGGACATATATTCTTGTGGAGATAATTTTTTGTTTCTGGGTTTTTCCAAAGTTGGGAATGTTTATGGTGGTGAGTGAGATGCCACTCTTCTTCATTACTATATTTTACATACCTCCTTCTACATATTCTGTATAGCTGTGTAATTACCTGTTTATGTACTTTTCTCCTCCATTTGATTGTTAATTATTTAAGGTAAGTCCTATATAGCTCATTTATCTTTATATCTCCAGCATCTAATAAAGTAAACTCTCCATTGCTCTTCACTTCTTTTTGTTGATCTGGGATTCCATCTAATATCATTTCCCTTCAGCCTGAAAAAACTTCTTTTACACTTTTTGTAGTACAGGTCTCCTGGAGATAGATTGTCTTTGCTTTTGTCTGTCTGAAAGTGTCTTTATTTTGCTTCTACTAATATAGGATATTTTCACTGAATATTGAATCCCAAGATGACACTATCTGAAAGTGTTTTTATTTTGCTTCCATTTATAAAAGGTATTGTTATTGGATATAGAATCCCAGGATGACAGTACAGTTGATTCTTCAACAGCCCGGGTTTAAACTGCACAGGTCTACTTATATGTAGATGTTTTTCAAAAAGTAGGTTGGAAAAATTTTTGGAGATTTATGACACTTTGAAAAAACTCGCAAACCACATAGCCTGGAAATAGTGAAAAAAATCAAGAAAAAGGTATGTCATGAATGCATAAATTATGTGTAGATACTAGTTTATTTTATTATTTGCTACTATAACATACACATGAATCTATTCTAAAAAGTTAAAATTTATCGAACTTGTGCAGACTGAAGATGGCACCATTCACAGTCACGAAATGTAAACAAACATAAAGATAAGGTGTTAAAATATAACTATGTAAAATTAACTGTAGTGCACACTGTACTACTGTAATAATTTCATAGTCACCTGCTGTTGCTATTGTAGTGGGCTCAAGTGTTGCCAGTATCCACTTAAAATGCTGAGTAACACTAATCATCTCTGTGTGAGCAGTTAATCTCCCCAGTAAATTTTGTATTGCAGTAAAAAGTGATTTCTCTTGGTTCTTGTGTATTTTTCATCGTGTTTAGTGCAATACTGTAAGCCATGAATAATACCATGGGACCTATATAAAGTGTCACTAGTGATGCTGGAAGTGCTCCCAATAAGCAGAGAAAAGTCGTGACATTACCAGAAAAATTGCTTGATTTGTCCCATAGATTGAGGTCTGCAGCTGCGGTTGCCCTCCATTTCAGATAGTTTGAAACAGATCCTGTAAACAGATGTGTAAAGTTATGGACTTGATAAATACAGTACAGTACTGTAAATGTATTTCCTCTTCCTTATGATTTTCTTAATACTGTTTTCTCTAGCTTACTTTACTGTAAAAATTCAGTATATAATACATATAACATACAAAATATCTGTTAATTGATCTGTTTATGTTATTGGTAAGGCTTCTGGTCAATAGTAGGTTATTAGTAGTGAGTTTCTGGGGAGTCAAAAGTTATACATGGATTTTTGACTATGCAGGGGGTTGGCACCCCTATCCCTTGCATTTTTCAAGAGTCAACTGTACTTTTCAGTGCTTTAAAGATGTCATTCCATGTCTTTTTTTTTTTTTTAAATCTGTCTTATTGTGAGTTGACATTCCATTGTCTTTTGCCACCATTGTTTCTGGTCAGAAATTACCTGTCATACCATTATCATTTTTTTCTTGTATATAATGTATTTTTATTTTTTTGGCTGCTCTTTTATGTTTGACCTTTATTTTCAATTTTCAGCAGTTTGACTATGAAGTGCTTAGGTGTATGGATTTTTTTTTAATGTATTCTTATGGGTTTTACTGAGCTGCTTGGATCTGAGAGTTGAGATATGTATATGTATGTATATGTGTACATATAAAAATTAATTTTCCAAAGTTCTCAGTCATCACCTGAAGTATTTCTTCTGCACCATTTCCATTCTCTCTCCTGCTTTTGGACCCCAGTTACACTTGTGTTACAACATTTGATGTTGTATCACTGATTTTCTTGCTCCATTTTTTTTTCTCATCATTTTTTCTCTTTGTGATTCAGTTTGGATAGTTTTATTGATCTGTGTTCAGGTTCACTGATTCTTTTCTCAGCTGTGTCCAACTTACTGTTAAGTCCATCTAATGAGATCTTCATTTTTAATATATTTTTCATTTCTAATCGATCTGATTTTTTATTTTTTGGAAGTTTCTGTGTCTTTGTTGCTGAAATTCCCCATCACATGTATGTGTGGTGTGTACTCTTTTCATTATGTCCCTTAGCATTTTTTGTCACTCTTATAAACTGCCTGTAATTCCAACATGTGAGCCATCTCTAAGTCTGCCTTTTAAATTGTGGGCCACGTTTTCTTGCTGCTCTGTGTGTCTTACCAGTATTTGATTATATGGTGGACACTTACTTTATTTAAGTGCAATAGAAATAAAAGTAAATAATTTCTCTCCAAGAAAGGACATGCCCTTCCTCTTTCAAGCTGTTGGAGTTGGAGGACTGGGTCCATTTGATCTCTAGTTGAGCAGCATCTGGGCTTTGTTATTGCTTCAGTTTGATTCATCTCATCTTTGGCTTCTTATGTTTTGAGGACTTGGGATCTGAGCATTAATGAGAGTCTGGCAATCTACTTTTTGGCTTTACAAATAAGCTACTAGCTTTCACAATCATAGGATTATTTCTTTCTGCTTTAAAGTTCTGATGCCCATTTTTAGGGTTTATGTTGAATTTTCTTTTTGTTTTCAGTTGTACTTCTGGCTCTCTGTTTCTTCAGGAAATCTCTCTCTGACCTGATATACTTCACCCAGCCCTCAGACAGCAGCTGTCATGTACTCTTTGAAGGCCCAGAATGTGTCCTGGGGATTTGTCTCAGGACTCCAGTCTAGTCCACAGCCTTTGGAAGGCAGCTATTTGCAGTTGGCAGAGGCCTCTCATGCCTTGGATGGGTCTCAATCAGCTTTCCTGTTCTGTTCTCAGCCATTGGCATACTAGCCACATGCTGTGGGTGAATACTTGAAGGAAAAAGAATTGGTATGGGGTGCAGACTTGCTGCCTGGCTGGGCTTCATGACTGGAGCTCTTTGGAATTCCAATCTCTTGTGCATGCACCCATGCAGCTGTCATTATTCGAAGTGAGGTGACACAAGACCCGAAGAATGGGTCCCACTTGTACTCACCATCAAATTGGTATTGACTGATTAACACTATGGTGCTCAAAGGGTGGGAGCGAGCACTGGGGAATTGGGGGGTGGGGGGTAGACCCAAGTCTGAGCGACGTGGGGGGTCACTGT
>CAUYMX010059477.1:0-12149 GCA_963573855.1 Lepilemur septentrionalis | reverse complement strand
ATTCTCAGAGTACATTTCACTGGAGATGACAGGAGAGACTGTACCCCAAGACCTGCACAAAGCTGAGTGTTTTCCTGACACCCCAGGTCCTCAAAGTGAGGTCTACCAGGGTTAATATTTGCTTTGCAGCTCATTTGAGTTGACGTGATATTTTTGTAGTTTAAAATTATAACACCTAGGAATACAATCAAGCATTTGTTGCTCCAGACCTTTGTTTGACCTCCGACCCCCTAAGCACGTTCAAGGAGCACCAGGGCTCAATGGAAAGTGGTTTGAAAACCAAGCCCCAGCACCTTGAGTGCTGACAGTCCTCCTGCATTTTAGACATCAGCCACCATCCCTCCACAAGGC
The DNA here is from genome assembly GCA_963573855.1 of Lepilemur septentrionalis. Taxonomy (NCBI): domain Eukaryota; kingdom Metazoa; phylum Chordata; class Mammalia; order Primates; family Lepilemuridae; genus Lepilemur; species Lepilemur septentrionalis. Next base: position 11,798 of record CAUYMX010059477.1, on the reverse strand, counting down.
ACGTGTCTGTGTGTTGTTATCTGTCCGTCAGTGTCATGTTTGGCTCTCTGTTCTGTCTCAACCTCCAAATATCCTCATGTTACTAAGGCAGGATCTGGGAAACTGGAGCCTCCAGGACCGTCGTTGGCCGAACTGAGCTGGAAGAGCTGCAGTCGGAACCAGCACTTGTCTTACCTCCCAGTCTCTGGGAACAGACCTGGAGGGTCTTGTGCCTTCTTAGGAGTGTCTGGAGGTCTTGTCTGCTCTCTCCTTCCTCGGACTGGCTCTGGAGTTATAGGAGTTGTTTGGGAAGAGGGACAGTTGTACCAAGAAAGGGTGATATCTTTCTGAAGCTCACACCTGGCTATGTCCCTCCTCTGCTCAAGGGGCTCCCCAACTGGCCCAGGATGAAGCACAAACTCCTTATTGCCACATATGTGGCCGCATCTCTTGATGCTCCTGCTTTTACTGACTCTCTCAGTACATTCATGCCACTGTAACAAAAATACCATCAACTTGAGGGCTTTTCTCACATTCCTGGAGGCCAGAAGTCTGAGAGCAGGATGCCAGTCAGTTTGCTTCCTGGTGAGGCCCCTCTTTCTGGTGTGCATGCGGCCGCCTTCTTCCTGTGCCCTCACATGGTAGAGAGAGAGAATGGAAACAAGCTTTCTCATGTCTCTTCTTACACGGTCACTAATCTCGTCACGATGGCTTTACCCTTATAACCTAATTACCTCCCAAAGGCTCCACCTCCTAAAACCATAACACTGGGGGTTAGGATTTCAGTGTATGCACTTTGGGGGACACACACATTCATTCCATAACACCGACCCTCACGTTAGGGAACTGTCTGCCTTCCTGAATTTGGCGGGACCCTGCTCCTCCTGTCTGCACACCTGCCCCCTGTTACGCACATGCCGTTTCTGCTGCCCTAGCGACTGTTGGCTGTCTCAGTCTTTCTCCCTGCTGGCTGGGGCTTTGTGGGGGGAGGGGCTGTGTGAGATTCATGTTTAAGGCCCCCGTGCTCAGCAAGGGCCTAGCATGGGTCAGGCACCAGGTGGTTGTTGAATAAATGAATGAATGAATGGAGCTCGCATTCCTGCTGCACTGCCAGCCAAATGCCCTTCAGCCTTTCTTTGACCCCTGCTCCTCTGTCTTCATGTCCTGATTTGACCACTGCCAGGGCCTACTTCAGGTGTCCCTTCCATCACTATGCTGGCCCCACTTATCACCTGGGCTTGTCACAGTGTTTTCCTGACTCTACTAGGAGCTCCTCAGGGTATGGGGGAGCCATTGGGACACCCAGCCCTGGGCCAGCACGTTGAGGGACTCTGCAGATGTCTGTACCTGATAAGGTCATCCTTGACCTTCCTGTCCTACTGAGCTGGTGGTAACCTGACAGTAACTGGTGTGAGTAACCTGGTAGTCTCCTGACAGTAAGCTCATCTTGGTCTGCACACCGCGGGCCCATAATTAGTGTCCCTCTTCAAGCTCTTGGTCTCTCCCTCCCTGTCTCGACATTGCTTTACCCTTTGCCTTCTGGAGCTGCTTTCTTGAGAGGAGGCATGACATATGTCACTCTGTGCCCCCTTCCCCATTCACCAGCATGTCTCACAAAGCTTTGTGCACACAGGGTGCTTGGCAGGTGTCTGTTGAGGAGTACACTAGGCATATCAAGCCACATTGGGTGGTTGGTGTAAAAAGGATGTTGAAACCACAAAAAGAAGTTGCTCTTTGCTTGGAAGTCACTAACTGCCCCTGCTTGTTCTTGGCAGAGTGGTTACTTGCTAGTCTTGTGACTCATTTCAGCAGAGGTGACCCAATGGCTGGGGCCTTTTCTAGGACTTCTTAAGGGGCCCTTGCACAATAATAAAGGGGAGATCCCAAAATGATGCACAGAGTTTGCCAACAGCCAGCAAGTAGCAGTTGAAAGAGCAAAGGCTTAGTATTCAGATAGGGACTTTAGCAAGTCCTTTGCCAACTTTAAGCTGAATTTATAAATTGGGGAAAATAATATTTGCTTCTCCAGGAGCTTGTAAGCACCAAGATTACATGCATAAAGCACTTGAGGTCTCGTACCACCTAGGAAGGGGCAGCTGTCAAGTCCTAGGTATGCAGAATGGCTGGGGCTTAGCTCATTGCCCGTCAAATGTAGTTACTTTGGCCTTCCCTTGGATGGAGCAGTTTCTGGACCACCCTTGTGGCTTTATCCTCAGGTTCAAGCATAATACCTGACACCTGAAAACTATGTAGCAGAGCAGGTAAGAACATGGACGCTGGAGCCAGGCTGCCTGGCTACAGCTTCCTACTCCTACTGGCTAATTGGGTCATGTTGGTCCCTTTCTGCTGGGACAGTAAAATGGGGCACTAAGAATACCTATGTCATAGGACTGCAGAATACTAGGTGAGATCTATTTCATCAGTGACTGATATTACTTGGTTCATGTTTGTTGAATTTTACTGAATTCTCTCTGATGGGAGAGGGGTGTGGGTGCTGGCACAGTGCTTGATTCTTATTGTAACACAGGTTATTGGTCCCCATTGCCCATCCTCACCTCAAGGTTTCTCTCCTGTTCAGCACCTGGTAATATTTTACAATGGAAAGCTCAAGAAAAAAGAAAACTCCACATGTACAGAATGTTCTAAAGGAAACCTCATTATGTTCTCTTGAATGTTGATAAACAACTCTCATTCCACTGTTTCGTGAGAATTTTATGTGGGTCCTCAATATGTTATGAGTAGTAATTTTATCAGAAATTGTTTGTGTTTCTGGGTATGTTTGGTGGGGAATTGAGGTAGGTGGTTTCCTGATGATATTGAAAGCATTTCATGAACTGGGATATTTTAAAACTACTTTTATGAAAGTGTTGGGGCTAATTCAGTGGCATTTAATTTTCTGTCAATAAGCTTTGTTCTTGGAGGGCCAAGGCATTGTGTGCAGGAAGGAGCCTAGCTGTTCATGCCTAAAAATGCTCTTGGGTGCCATCTAAGCGAATGCCTAGCACGGTGCTGCTCCTAGGGATAGAACACAAAACAGACACAATTCTTTGGGAAGCTAGGAAGTGGTCTTAGATTCAGATAGACTTGGGTTCAAGTTCTTGCTGTGTTATTTTTTAAGCTGTGGATTGTAGGTGAATGAGTTTACCTCTTTGAGCTTCAGTTTCCTTATCTGTCAACGTGAACAATACTGTTACCTGTTTTACAAGGAGATTTTGAGTATGGATTAAGATGAAGTGTGCCCAGCACACTGCCTGGCATAGGCTCTTATAAATGGCAGCTCTTAGTTTAGCTGCTGCTTTTAGGCCCAGGGGCGGGAGTGATACCTTGAGAGACCCATGCAACTTGGCTTGAGGTCACACCTGGGCCACTTCCTTTCTCTTGTTCTCTGCCTGGCACAATGGGAAGGGTCACCTTTGCAGAGGAGGTGGGCGTGCATGTGTGTGTCGGGGGGTGGGGAACAGGCCTGGTTTCCTGTGGGTTTGTGGCTTTGCAGTGTTGTCCCTTTATAGCGCCTGTGGGGGTTTCCGAAAGGCAGGGGAGGCCAGTGGTTGCAGACGGGACAGGGTCCCTTTGCCTGGGGCTCAGCCTTTCTGTCCCTCCACCCAGTCTGCCTCTTGGCCGTAGCATGTACTGAGTGCCCCCGGGGAGCGTGCTTTGTGTTCCTCTCTAAACTTCTCAACTACCATGCAAGAAAGCAGGTGGAAACCAACATCTCAGGAGGTTAAACAGTCCTTGAAGGGTCAGAGTTAGTAAGACTGGGGCCCAGTGATGAGAACCTCAGCCCTCTCTCTGCCCACACCGGGGCTGTCCAGGTGGTTTCAGCAAAGGTGGCATGGGAGGCCTAGGTGAGTCCTTCCAAGATAAGCTTCACGTGGCCTGCTGAACAAGATTTCATTTCATGAAAAAGAGCAAAAAAGCTTTGAAAAGCACCCTGTAGTCTTTTTCTTTTTTCCCTTCTGAACCTAAATGCTAGTTTTACTTTTCCTGGGGACATGCTGTACCACCTTTGTAACGTTTTAGACATAGCGATCCATTCTGAAGACATCCAGGAGAAACAGTCCCTAACAAATGCAAGTCCGGTGTGACCCGGGGCAGGCGACGTCGCGAGCAGCCCCATGTGAAGAGGGAGGGACTGCGATCAGGCACCTGGTGCTTTGAGGGGGCAGTTGGGGGTGTGACCTGGGTTTGGGTGGGGCAGGTGAGTGGAAGCCTCTCTGGGGAGCCGACCCAGAGAATGTGGTAGGGAATAACAAGGAAAAGCCTCTGCCAAAGGCGGCCACGCCTCCCAGCTCAGGAAGAGATAGAAAACATCAAGGGTTCCTTTTCCCATACCCAGGGGTGTGGCTAATGCGTCAAGGGGCTGGGCTTCCGTTGCCTTCTCTCCTGGTCCTCCGCGGAGACAGGAGCGTGGCCAGGGGTGGGACTAGGGCGTGGCAGGAAGCGGAAAGGGAGGAGTCAAGTTTGACTTTAAAAGTCTGTGGCAGGAAGTGAAGCTGGGTGCACCCGGAAGTGGAAGTGGCAGGGTTCAGGATTTAGGGTTATTCTTACTTCTTCTGCACAAATTTGCCTTGAAGTTGAGGCTACTTCACTACCCACATCAGAGGCAGCGCTAGGGAGGCCGGGAGTCGGGCAGAGGCACGGCCCGCAGCGTGTGCAGAGGCTCAGAGGCAGGACGGAGGCGGGGGCCACCAAGTCGCTGTGAGGATGGTGGCTCTGATGTGGGTAGTGGCACGGGCGGAGAAGCGGAGGGAGTCGCATTTATGTTCAGGGCATGCAGTCGTTATTAACATAGCTGTTATCTGCGTCTGTGGGTGTCCTGAGGCTGTTCTGCCTCAGTGGATGCCTTAATTCATTTAATCCCTGCAACAGCTTCAGGACTCAAAGAAGTAAAGTTATGACACAGATCATATAGGTGCTAAGGGCCAGAGCTGGGATTTGACTCTAGGTCTAACTGACAGTGAAGTCCAGGCTCTTTTTCCTATGCTCTTCCCAGGAGGCCCAGATGCTCCTGCCAAGGCAGGAGCCTTGGCAATCATGGAGGGCTTCTTGAAGTAGGTGATGATGTGGCTTATAAACCTTTTAAATTCCCTCTAATCTGGAGCTCACTCCTTCTCTACCTCAATGTTTGCTAAATATTTTTTCCTTTGGAAAGAGTGACATCTGGCTACTAACGCCTCCCACCCCAAGCTCTTTTTGTGGCTTCAGGATGCCAGTGGGTTTCTAGGCAGTGATCACTGTTCATGATAACAAGATTCGTGCCTTTCTCATCATTTTGAAACATGCTTCAACCCCTTCTGGTCACCCAGGCTATCAGTGCTTCTGCAAGTTTCCCCCACTGTGGGGAGGGCAAATAAAGTGAGCCCTCCTGCCAGATAGATCTGTGCTCAAGTCTCGAGTCCCTCTGCATGTTAAGTGGAACCTTGGGTGAGTCATTTCACCACTGTGAGCCTCTTGTAAACATGGAGGTATTATTTCCCAGCCCTAATTACTTGACCCTGCTGCCCCATTCTGAGTGGGTCAGGGTGATGTGGCTCAGTGCTGCTTCCCATTACTGCAGAAAAGCAGCCCTGTGGTAGGAGAGATAAAGAGCTTGGTAAATAGATTAAAATGTACAGTTCAGCTGAACTTTGGAAATTCTTCCCTCTTCCCATTCAGTTGGGCTGTAAGTCCTATCTGGTGTTGCCTCCTAAAATATTCATATTTGTGGCTCACTTCAGGCTTCTTTTTACAAGGATGCAGCCTCAGCACTGTCTTTCTGCCTCCAGGGAGTCCTCCATGTTGACCCTGGAACAACTGGTCTGAAATACGTGGAGGTCTGACCTTTTCTGCCCAGGCAGAAACCTCTCCATGGCTCCCTGCTGTGCTCAAGGTCAAATTCAGGTCCTTTAGAGATTTATGGTTCTTCCTCCTCCTCACTAGACCTCTGATCACTCAAGGGGAGCACTATGCCTTGTTTATCTCTATGTCTTTAGTGCCTGGCAAACTATCTGGCACTTAATAGGTTCTCAGTAGATGGTAATGACACTAGCTCCAACTGTGTGTATATTGAGCAGATTTCCTCATCTGCTTTAGGAATTTCAGTTTCAGCCCTGTGGACAGTGGTAGCATTATTAGCTCTGTTACATGGAACCTCAGGAAACTGAGGTTCAGAGAAGACAAGGGCCTTGATGAGTCAAAATGATTGTTGAGTAAATGTACGTTTAACCTTTAAATCTCATTAAAGGGAGCTCTGAGACATCCGTTACTTTAATTGGGGAAAAAAAAAAAGGCCGGGCACCGTGGCTCATGCCTGTAATCCTAGCACTCTGAGAGGCCGAGGCGGGCGGATCGCTCAAGGTCAGGAGTTCGAAACCAGCCTGAGCAAGAGTGAGACCTCGTCTCTACTATAAATAGAAAGAAACTAATTGGCCAACTAAAAATATATAGAAAAAATCAGCCGGGCATGGTGGCACATGCCTGTAGTCCCAGCTACTCGAGAGGCTGAGGTAGAAGGATCGTTTGAGCCCAGGAGTTTGAGGTTGCTGTGAGCTAGGCTGACGCCACAGCAGTACTCTACTGCAGGCAACAGAGTGAGACTCTGTCTCAAAAAAAAAAAAAAGTCTGAGCCTCAAATCCTAAGTCTTTTGCAGGTGCAGAGAGTCAAGGATCGGCAGGCACCCTGGTACGGGCAGGGTGGTGTTGTTCTAGGGCAGCATCCATCTGTCTGGGCAGAGCTGGGTAGGCGGGAAATCCTGCCTGGTGTCAGCCACCCTGGGTTGAATCCTCAGCTGAAATCAGGCCACTAGTTTTATCACCCGTACATGATGTACCAATGATGAGTGATGAATGAGGTGCTTGGGACACTCTTTATCTCTTAGTGTCTGCTGACACTAGTCATTATTGCCACTGTGAACATTGAAAATTACCAAAGAATTGAAAGAAGAAAAAACAATGGCTTTCGCCTGTACTCCCACCACCTACACTACTGTTTTGGTGTTCTTTCAGGCTTTGTCCAGAGGCAGCGTGCACATAGATGGTTGGTGCTGAGGAAACATTTTACGTTTTAATGTGGAATGAAGTCAGCCTGTTTGGAGCTCACTTATTTGTGACCTGGTCCTATCACATGTGAGCTGTGTGACTTTGTGCAAGTTCCTCAACCTTTCTGAGCCTTCATGGCCTCAGCAGTCCCTTGGAGAATGCCACCTCCCTGCCTGTCAGTGTTGCTGCTCCCTGATGTTGGTCAGTTTGGCAGGCAAGGAGAGTTCTAGGGGAGGCAGGGAGCCCGGTGAGGAAGGGATTTGTCCAGGCCAAGGAGTTTGGTTTTTATACTCAAGGCAGTAGGGGAGCCAGGGGGAATCTGCCAGTATATTTCATTGTTTTCTGGTTCTTAGAAAAGCAGTAGTAATCACCTCTGGATCAGGACTGCATGGCTGAGGGTGGCCACGGTTGAGGGGCAGGTGTGGCTGCATGGGTGGCCAGAGGGAGAGGGAGGAGCTAGGGGCAAAACAGAGTGGGGACAGAAAGAACTGGCCCTTGATAGGAGTTGGGGCCACCTGGGTGTCATGGTTTAGCTCAGGGTGCTGAGGGACCAGAGTAGGAGACAAGGATGTGGGCCGGGTCCCTTTCAAGAGAGCCTAGGCTGATCTGGGAGCATGTGGTAGGTGCTCCATCAAGTGTTAGGGAAGAGCTAGGGTTCTGCAGATGGGGAAACTGAGGCCTGCAGCACCGGTGAGAACCTGGCAGGTTGAGAGGTGTGAGCCTAGGTCCCCTGCTCTTTTGCACCGTGGCCCGCTCTGGTCTATGCTGCCAGCTCCCAAGGACAGAGGGGATCAGCAGGCCTGAGGGTGTGTGACTCCTGATTTCTTAAACACGGAGCCAAAGACTAAGTCTGGCATCAACCGAGGATTCATTGTCCTCTGTTGCTGCACCCAGACCCCTTCTGCTGTGCCTTGTTATGTGTCAGAGACTGTTCTTGACCCGGGATGATGATGATTCTTGATTATCATTATGTTTTACTTTTTCCACTTAATTATTTTGGGGAAGTTTGTGGTTCACAGTATTTGTGAACCACAAGTACTGTGAGACCTGGCTGCATCCTGTATACAGGACATTCTTTATATTTATATTTTTTTTATAAAATTTATATTATGCTCTTTAATAAATGTTCTGAGGCCCGAATCAAGAAAAATGATCATTTGCTAGATAGGACATTATTGTGACAATTGGTGATGTTTGTATATGGAATGTATCAATAACACAACTTCTGATTTTGATAATTGTGTTGTGGTTTTGTAATGTCCTTGGTCTTAAGAGAGAAAAGCACAGCATTTAGGGTGAGATGTCATGATATCTCAACTTACTGTCAGATGATCCATCAAAATACACACACACACACGCACACACACATCTATCTTTACAGATAGATAAAGCAGATGGGGGAAAATGTGAACAATTGGTGAATCTAGATGGTATAAGGGAGTTCATTGTGCTATTCTTGGAACTCCTCTGTAGGTTTTTTGAAACTTTACAAAATAAGAAATTTTTTTAAAAAGCATTCCTACTGGCAGAGGCATCTTGGGCAGCTGCGGTGTCCACCTGTCTGTCCTGTGGTCTCGGCCCTTCCTGTCTCTGTTGTCTCAGGCAGAGTGGGCAGCTTGCTCCAGAGTTCCATTCTGGGTGGCCTCTTGGGGGCCAATTTTGAGATAAAGTTGGAGGTTTTTGATGAAATTCATTTCTGCGTCAATAGAGGAATCATTATAATTTTAGAATCTTTGCTTCAGACCAGTTTTCCTTCAAATCTTCATTTCTTTCCTTCCCCTACATTTTTGTTAAAGTTTTATTACCTTTTAGGATACTGAAGTAGTACTTGTAGTTCTAGCTATTCACTTAGAGAGGAGAACAAAGAAATTACTAGACCTTATTTCTTTCCATACCTCCAGACTCTACCTTGTGGACTGGGATGGAAGTGGGACCTCCTGAACTGTTCCCATGCTTTTGGGAAAACATACCTGTGTGAACCTCTCCTAGGGCTTGCTTTCTTCTTTTCATAGTTTATCCTTTGTTAACCTGGTTAGCCTCCTGCTACCCTTGAAGACTCAGCTGGGGAACACCTCTTCCAGGAAGCTCTCAGGCTCTGAGCTCTGATCTCAGCCCAGTGCAATCACGTGATGACAGTCTACCTCCCCAGTGGGATCTTGGGTAATGCCAGGGCAGCCACTGTTCCCATTTCACCCACCGTCTGCACTTGAGCTGGGAGCCCAGGAGATGCAGTCAATGTTTGTGGAGTGAACAGAGGGTCAGAGAAGGAGTCCTGAGCAAGGAAGCCACATGAGCAGATCCTTGCAGGTAAGGGAAGCTTTCTCATTTAAATATCTCTTCCAGCTGCTGGGAACAGTCCTAGGGCCCTGAGCACCTAGGGACAGAGAAGGTCACTTTGGGGATTGTAGTCACTGCCACCCTAGGGCTTCCATGACCTGGCTGATTCTGCCCGGACTCTAGTGTCCTGTGTGAGCTGGGCAGGCAGGATGGCCATGAGCTGGGTCCTTTTCTTCTCCTGGGGCTCAGAACAGGCCTAGCCAGCCAAAGGTCTCAGAGGTGACAGGAAGGAACACAGGCCAGGGCTGGTGCAGCACAGCATTAGACATGGCCTGGGGGGTCTCTATCTTTCCATCATCCTCACTCCTTCCTCATTAAAAGCACTATTTTCTACAGCTTGGATTTATTAATGTTATCTCCCTTGGTCTGTGCCAAGGAAACAGGTCACTGCCAGCTCAAAGAAGTTGAAAGTTCAGCAGGATGTAAAGCTAGGGGGGTGGATGCCCAGGCAGTGTGGTCAGGCAGTGTTGAGGAAAGCTGCCTCTGCTCTGAGCAGCTCTCCTGAGCTCTCCTGCCAAGTCAGATCAGAGGGGTCCATGCTAGTCTGATCATGGGAGCCTAGACATTAGAAGCATTAGACTCATATTTCAGAAGGATGTACCTTAAGGGAAAAGAGTGGGGCAGGGAATTCCTGCATGGCGTGGTGTGGGATGAGTCCAGGGAAGAGCAGTCAGCGTCATTTGGGGAGACTGTGGAAAGACATTAGAAATTCTGCTTTTCTGTTAGTTTTTGGTTATCAATGATAAATATCAGTAATTCTTGGCTATTGAATGTCTACGTGACTTTGCAGGAATATACACATCAGCAGATTTGAAACCAGCATTGTCCCTCCTTAATAGAAGCATAAACTGAGTAGTGAAGTGACTTTGTACAGTCAGGCTTGTTGACTCACTCAGCCAACAAATGAGCCCCAATTCCATGCTGGGTGGGGAGTTGAGTTTTAAGGTGAGAGAAGCACAGTCCTGCCTTCGAGGCACTCCTGCCATAGGTAGTTTTTGAGGTCAAATCACCAATATTTAAGACACTTAAAGATTCTCTCTTCCCACACCCATTACCATTTTGCCCTTGTGATCTTGGCATTCCCTACAGAACACATACTGAAGGGGGTTGACATGGTTTACATTACAGAAGGCTCTGAATCCTGCTCTCTCTGTTTCTTGTGAGGGTGGTCATGGCTGGGGGGGTGGTGGTGATGCTGATGATGGTGATGGTGGCGGTTGTGGTGATGGTGGTAAGGAGGGTGGTGGTGGTGCTGGTGATCATGGTAAGGAGGGTGGTGGTGGTGATGGTGATGGTGGCAGTGGTGGTGATGATGGTGGTAAGGAGGGTGGTGGTGGTGATGGTGATGATGGTGGTAAGGAGGGTGGTGGTGGTGATGATGGTGGTGTTGTTGGTGATGATGGTGGTGGTGGTGAGGGTAGTGATGGTGGTGATGGTGATGGTGGTGATGCTGGTGGTGGTGGTGGTAATGGTGGTGAGGGTGGTGGTGGTGGTGGTAATTGTGGTGATAATGGTGATGGTGGTGGTGGTGGTGGTGGTAATGGTGGTGATGATGGTGATGGTGATGGTGGTGGTGGTGGTGGTGAGGGTGGTGATGGTGGTGATGGTGATGGTGGTGATGCTGGTGGTGGTGGTGGTGAGGGTCGTGATGGTGGTGATGGTGATGGTGGTGATGCTGGTGGTGGTGGTGGTGGTGATGGTGGTGGTGGTGGTGATGGTGGTGATGGTGGTGGTGGTGGTGGTAATCGTGGTGATGGTGGTGGTGGTGATGGTGGTGGTGGTGGTGATGGTAATGGTGGTGGTGGTGGTGGTGATGGTGGTGATGATGGTGGTGGTGGTAATGGTGGTGATGATGGTGGTGGGGTGGTGGTGGTGGTGATGGTGGTGATGATGGTGATGGTGTAGTGGTGATGATGGTGATGGTGTAGTGGTGATGATGGTGATGGTGGTGGTGGTGGTGATGGTAATGGTGATGGTGGTGGTGGTGGTGGTGGTGATGGTGGTGATGATGGTGATGGTGATGGTGGTGGTGGTGATGGTGGTGATGATGGTGATGGTGATGATGGTGGTGATGATGGTGATGGTGGTGATGTTGGTGATGGTGGTGGTGGTGGTCATGGTGGTGGTGGTGGTGGTGATGGTGGTGATGGTGGTGATGGTGGTGATGGTGGTGGTGGTGGTGATGGTGGTGGTGGTGGTGGTGGTGGTGATTGTGGTGGTACTGGTGGTGGTGGTGGTGGTGGTGGTGGTGATGGTGATGATGATGGTGGTGGTGGTGGTGATGGTGGTGGTTATGGTGGTAAGGAGGGTGGTGGTGGTAGTAGTGGTGATGGTGATGGTGGTAAGGAGGGGTGGTGGTGGTGGTGATCAGATTGTTGGTGGTGAGGATAAGGAGGGTATTAGGTGTGAAGTGCTATCTCATCATGGTCTTGAGTATATTTCCCTGATCGTGATGCTCAGCATCT
>CAUYMX010059475.1:0-17259 GCA_963573855.1 Lepilemur septentrionalis | reverse complement strand
TTTGAGGTTGCTGTGAGCTAGGCTGACGCCACAGCACTCACTCTAGCCTGGGCAGCAGAGTGAGACTCTGTCTAAAAAAAAAAAAAAAATAGCCCATGTTTTATGTCCTTTATTTTTCCAAAAGACACAAAATTGATAAAGAAAATACAATACAAACAAGCAAGAAAAACTCAGAAGAGTTCCCCATAGAATAGCATAGACTATTCATAGAGTTATTGAATAGCTCAAAGATAACTTAAATCAAATTCTTATCTAGATACAAGAATTGTGCTTGGTTCTGCCTCAAAAAACCTTGTAACCAAAAAAGGAAATGAATACAGGAAAAGAAAGAGCAAGTTCAAAGCTTCAAATGAATGAAATTACAGCAATCCCTAGGAAAAGAAGATTCCAAATAGAAACAAAAAAATAAAAAAAGATTTGCTTATGAGCCAAATACTAAACAAAACAATTCAAAAACTATGGATTACACAGTGTGATTGAACATTACAAAGGAATGGTATAAAGTGTGCAATGCGTACATGTAATATATACTGGTTTTACAAGTTATCTCCATTATTTTGTATTCCGCTTGCTTATAAAATAACTGTCTATCTTGAACATCGGAAAACAGCTAAAAAGTAGCTTTAAAATGCCTAGAAAATTACACTAAGCTAAATTGTGACATTTTAATACAGCTAGACAATTTTCCCTTTATTTTGAGTGATGCTATCACTGAATATAGGATTCAGGGCTGACAGTTCTTTTCTTTCAGCACTTGAAAAATGTGATGCTTGCTTATGGCTTCCATGCTTTTTGATGAGAAATTTCTGTCATTCGAATCATTTTCCCCATGGGCAAGGATCATTTCTCTCATTCTGATTTGTTTTAGCTCTCATAAATTTGATTATGTGGGGCTTTGAGCCAGTCCTAAGAAAAAGAAAAAAAAAATTGAATTACTGTGTGCCTTGGTGTGGATTTCTTTGGGTTTATGGTTTGGGGTTCACTAGCTTCTTGAATCTTTAGGTTTATGTCTCTTGTCAAATTTGGGCAATTTCAGCCCTTATTTTCTCAAATTTTGAGGAAATAATATATATTATCTATCATATATAATAATACATTATATCATATATATTATATATCTTATATAAATATAAATGGTATATTATACTTTTTTATATAATATATAATATACTATTTTTTTAGTTCTAAATTTTCCATTTGGTTCTTCTGTTTATCTTCTGTTTCTTTCCTGAGACATTCATTTTTTATTTGTTTTAATCATGTTTAGAATTAATCATAGAGGCATTTTTATAATAGTTCCTTGAAATTATCTGTCAACATCTATATCATCTCAACATTGTCATCTGTTGATGTCTTTTCTCATTCAAGTCGAGATTTTCCTGGTTCTTGACATGATGAGTGATTTTCTGCTACTTCCTGGGAGATATTTGTAGAATTTGGAGAATTACGCTACAAGACTGTAGATATTAATTAGGTTTTCTGTTTTAGCAGGCCACTTCTGACCCAGTGCCAGAAGGGAAAGTGTGTTGCTGCCTCATTATTGCCTGGTGGGGTGTAAGCCTACATTCCTCATTTGGCTTCCACTATGGGATGGGGATGAGAGTTCCAGCTTGCTGCGTGTCCTTAACTGACATAATCATGAAAGGGAGCATCATTGCCTCATGCCAATGTCTTGAAAACCATTCTTTCATGTATCTTTATGTGTTTATTGTCATTGTTGTTGTTTCAGGCAAGAGGGTAAATCTGAACCTGTTATCTATCTTGGCCAGAAGCAGAAGTCTCCTAGAGAATTTTTTAGCTGTTTATTTTTTAAAAATCAAATTTTTATGAAAGTCGCAAAAATAGTTATTTTTTTCAAGATGGCATAATAGGGGCTTTACCGGCATGCCTTACCAAATTCTAAATAGCAAAACAGTGTGTAGAGATTCACAATGTGAACTTTTATCCAAGAAGGAACCTTGCAGTTCAACATAAAAGCAAAAGAAAACTAGAAAACTTCTAGATACTGAGAAAAAGAAAGCAGGCAGCAGCCCGAGCAGCGGGGTCTGGCAGAAAACTGTGAGTGAATCTGCAGTATGTAAGGGGGAGAGTGAGTGTCTCCGTGATACACACGTCCACTAGGGAGCAGACAATCCAGGCCACAGGGGAGATCCTTGACCCTACCAAGACCTGGATCTGACCTGGGGAGCAATGAGGAGGCTGTGAGGAGCAACTGGGCTGGGAAATGTCCCACATGCGCGCCCAGACCTGGGCACCAATAGAAGGAAGCCATTTCTGATCTCAGCTCATAGAGGGCGGCACAGGAAGCTGTCAATGACAAAATTAAGATGGAAATTAAAAATTTTTTTGCAATGAATTAAAATAGAAATACACCCAAACCTCTGGGATATAGCAAAAGAAGCACTAAGAGGGAAGTTTATAGCATTAAATGCCTATACCATACCCAGAAGGCTGAGACAGGAGGATTGCTTGAGCCCAGAAGTTCGCAGCTGCCATGAGCATGAGCAACAATCACACCACTGCACACGTCAGCCTGGGAGACAGAGCAAGACCCTGTCTCTAAAAAAAGAAAAAAGCCAACATTAAAAAAAATAGAAAGATCACAAATTAACAATCTCACTTTGCACCTCAAGGAACTAGAAAATATTAACAAACTAAACTCAAAGCTAACGAAGATCAGAGCAGAACTTGTGACCAAAAAAACAATAGAAAGGATCAATGAAAAGAAAAGTTGATTTTTTGAAAAGGTAAAGAAAATTAATAAACCACTAGCTAGAATAACCAAGAAAAGATCTAAATAAACATAATCAGAGATGAAAAAGGAGACATTACAAATGATACCACAGAAATATAAAAGATCCTTAGAGACTACTAAGAACAACTATAAGCTCACAAACTAGAAAACCTAAAGAAAATAGGTAAATTCCCGGTAACATACAAGCTCCCAAGATTGAACCAGGGAGAAATAGAAATCCTGAACAGATTAATAATGAGTAGTGAGGTTGAATCAGTAATAAAAAAAAATCTCCCAACAACAAAAAAACAGGACCAGATGGATTCACAGCCAAATTCTACCAAACATACAAAGAAGAGGCACCAATCCTCCTGCTTGTTCACTGCCTTTGTGACCCTCTACCTGGTCCCTGCAGTCAGGATGTCTTTCCTCCCCAATCTGCTCTTTCATGAGTGTGCAGTGGAAAGGCTAAGAAATGCTCAATGGGGCACAAAGGCTAACAGAAAGGAATTGAAGAGATTACAAACAAATAGGCAAACTCCGAAGTGAAAATCAATGACACAAAAGCTGTCCTGGTATAAAATAAATGAGGTGCAAAGGGATCAACCATGAAATAGGAGTCAACAAACCTCATTGAGGCAACCCTAGTCCAGTACTTCTTGTGCCAGAAGTCTCCCTGCATCTACCCCAGATGCCGCTTCTGTTCCCACCCTTCCTCCTTGCCACTGTTCTCAGGTTTTGGCCTTCCAGAAAAGCCCACACCTCAATTGCTGATTCCTGAAATCTGACATCAAGTCCACGTTGGATCTTCCTCCCCGATTGCTGCAGCCCAGAGAGGCTCCCCTTCTCCACAGCCATCTGTTTGTGTCGCTCATGTTCCGCTGATCTGGGTCTGCCTGGACCTGAAGTCTTTGGGTCTGTGAGTTCTGAGCCCTCTGATACTGTAAGCTCCAATGATGTCATGGAAAAAAATTTAAGCCTCTGTGAATAATTACAAGTGCTTTGGAGTCAGACCTGGTTTCAAACCTCAGTGAATGTATTTGCATCCTTGGGCAAGTTCCTAATCTTCTGTGAACTTCAGCTTCCTTATCTATAAACTTGGAACATAATATCCAAGACAATTATGAGAAAAATCAAATGAAATAAATTATGCAAGGCACTCAGTCCATTGCCTGGCACATTAAAAACTTTTAATAAATATGAGTTCTTCTCCCCTTTACTCATTCTTGAATCTTGGAAGCCTAAAATATGTTGCCAGACCAGGTGCAATGGCTTCACACCTATAATCTTAGCACTCTGGGAGGCCAAGGTTGGAGGATCACTTGAAGTCAAGAGTTCAAGATCAGCCTAAGCAAGAGTGAGACCTCGTCTCTACTAAAAATAGAAAAACTTAGCCAGGCGTGGTGGTGCAGGTCTGTAGTCCCAGCTACTCCAGAGGTTGAGGCAGGAAGATTGTTTGAGCCCAGGAGTTTGAGGTTGCTGTGAGCTGGGCTGACACCATGGCACTCTAGCCTAGGGCGACAGAGCAAGACTCTGTCTCAGAAAAAAATAATAATAAAAAATAAAATAAAATATGTTGCCAGTAATTTGTATGCAAATTATAATGGTTTGTAATGACATGACTAATTCACATTCATCACAGAGCAATCAGAAAATATAGAGAAGCAAAAGAAGATAGAAAATCATGTGTAATCCCCAAATCCAAAGATACTAGTGTATAAATTGGTATATATCTTTCAAAACTTTAAAAATACATAAATGTTCATTACAACACACTGTACACAGTGCTTTATAATATGTTTTTATATGACAGTATATGAAAAACATCTTTCACTGTCCATAAATAGATTTATCAATATCATCCATTATGGCTACAGAGTAATCCCATACAAAGATGTGTCTCAATTTACTCAACCAATCCCCTACTCTTGAACACTTAGATCATTCACAATTTTTTTTTATTATTATTTTTAAGCAATTACTGTGATGGACAAGCTTATAAATCTTTGTTCTCATTCTCGATTAAATTTCCAAGAGTGGAATTACTAGGATAAAGAGAATGTGAAAATGTGAACACTTTTGATACACATTACCTAATTGCTTTCCAGAAAGATGATATCAATTTACATTCCTCACCTATTCAGGGTATATAGTCATTCTTTTCTTGTCTTTGTCACAGTGGAAATAGTATTTAACAGCTATTTTAATTTCTTTTGTAAAAAAATGTCACTTGTAGCCAGGTATGGCGGCACACACTTGTAGTCCCAGCTACTTGGGAGGCTGAGGGGGGGCGGATCATTTGAGCCCAGGAGTCTGAGGCTGCAGTGAGCTATGTTTGTACAACTGCATTCCAGCCTGGGCAATGAGACCCTGTCTCAAAAAAATAAATAAATAAATAAAATAAAATAAAATAAAATAAAATGTCCCTTGTGTTTAGTAAATGTTGAATTTAGTGAATGTATCTCTCTGCCATCCTGACCCTCACACCAAATCCATCTACCCTTTTGCAAGCTTTGCCCTTCTAGGATGAGTGGTGGGAGAAAATGATCATAATTTGCATGAAGCTGACTGGCCCCTGGATAGGAAGGAGCAAAGGACCAAAAGGATAGGGGAACAGAGGCATCTGCAGTGTTGAGAGAAACTGAAGAGGAGTAGGGTGGATCATAGGAAGGAAGGCCAGGAATATGGGGCCAGGTATGGAGGAGGGGAACTGGGAAGGGATAAATCCCATGACCATTCTGAAGGTAACTGGGACTGTGCTAGTTGGGAGTATTATCGGAGATGTCTGGCTAAGTGCAAATCCAGCCCACATTGGTAGACAACTCACTGTTTCTACTCACTTTTATGTTACCTTGTTATGCAATATTTGTCCCCTAATAATCACTTTTCCTCATTCCCAATTGGCTAGATAATAATACCAACAACAATGAACATTTGTTGAGCACTTCCACATGCTAGGCACTATACTCTGCATACGTTATCTGATTTGACCCTGATAATGACTCCATGAAGTTTGCACTATCATTATCCCCATTTTACAGACAAGGAAACTGAGGCTCAGAGATATGCAGCAGCTTGCTCAAGGCCACACAGCTAGTAAAGAGGAAGCCTGGATGAGAATTCAGCCCTGTCATTCTTCAAAGTAACCACAATATTTTATGAGGGCTGATATCCTTATCCGGCACTTGAGTCGTACTAGATACTCTTTCAAGTTGAAGGCCAAACAGCCATGAGAAAATGAGAAAATAAAGGTAAGACTCCAGTAGCAATTCCACATGGAGAATGTGGGAAAGGAAATCAATAATTCTGCCTTTCCTCATCCCCAGTCCACCTGGTGGCTCATTTAAGGCTCCAATTATTCAAACATCTACTTTGTTAGAACAACTCACCATCGGCCTCATCAAGTAGGAATGAATTTAATATTCTTGAATTTAATGTTCTGTTTCCTGATTCACACACCCTGACTGCTTTCTACCCTGTGCAATCCAGTCTAAAATGGGTACTAGGAACTCACACTTCTCAAGCCTGATTTTGCACCTGCCTACCACCCCTAAGGTTTGTTGTGTCTGTGCTCGTTGGGGCTCCTCTAACACAGACCACAAGTGGAACGTGGCCACATCTCCAGAGAATAGGTGCAAACTCAAAACCTTAATCAAGAGACGCAGAAGGACCTTCCTATTGGCAGCTCCTGATGGTTAACTCAGGGTAGCGTGGGCCCCCCTTGGATTTTTGTGTTACAAAGATTTGGAAGTGGAGGGTGTTATTGAGTCTCCAGGGGTTCCTACTAGGTTCAAAGCCTGGGCTTGGCCTGAAAGACTTGCTCCTTCTCCAGCCACTACTGACCAGGCCATGTGGGGCTCCACTGAAGTGACTGTGATGGTTTTCTGTTCCCGTTACAGTGTCCCCTCATGACAGCATCTTGCTGGAAAAGGCTGAGATTAGTGTTTCATTTTGGCCCATTGCAACACAAGCTGCTTCCCAGCAGCTAATGGGAGAGAGGTTGGGAGAAAACTGACTTCACAATTTTCCAGCTAAGTTCCACTCCCTTCATGAGAATTTTCCAGACCACTCCTGCCAACAAGTCTTTGGGCTGCATCTTTCCTCTGTTCCCAAGCTTCTCTGACCTTCTAGAATGTTGCTTGTCTCCATCAATCCTGTACATAATGCCTTGTTTGTTCCATCACCAATTGACATGTGAATGCTGCCTTGTTTCCTTAACCAGGTTGTGCATTTCTGGAAGACTGGGACTATATTTATGATATTTTTATATTTTCCCCCAGCTCAAAAGATGATATTATATTCCCTGATCACCCTGTTTAAAACTCCCCTCCAACCTGGAATATAACTTATTTATTTTATTCAATATGTGACCCCCATTAGAAGGTTAGCTCCAGGAAGACAGGGATTTTTGTCTGTTTTGTTCACTGATTTTTCTCCAGCATTTAGAACAATGCCTGGCATATAGTAAATGCTCAAAAAAATGTCTGTTGAATCAATGGATGAGTTAAGGAAGATTTATGAAGTGAAGCACCAATATTTATGGGGAGATGACCCTTTTCCATTTCAACTTTTCAATGAGTATTTTATGTACTTCTCTGTATGAATTTCAGGGGGATTTCTGTAGGTTCCCAGATCAATTTCATTTGCTACTTTATTCTAGCTCAGGAAATCCTAAGATAAAGAGTAACTAAGAGTAGTTAATTGAATTTTACTATGCACCAGTGACTTAATCAATACTCCCCTCCTCTAGGTTGATACTATTAAAACTACCATTTTACTGATGAGGATATGAATCTTCTAGAAGGTAAATAACTTTCCTAATCTCACAGCTAGTAAATTGTGGAGCTAGGACTTGAACCCAGGCCACTGTGGTTGATCAACAATCTGCTTTCCTGCCTAAACAGAATCCAGGTTTCCAGAATTCCCAGTGAGCTTCCTTCCCCTGAGGTCCTCAGGCCCTAGCCAGACCAGACCAGCCTTCACTGGGATGAGGGTCTGGGTCTGGAGATGCCCAGGAAGGGTTGAAAGTCAGCTGCTAACTAAAGAACTAACACGGAGTAAGTCTATGGCAGAAAAAAAAAAAAAAACTAAAACAACAGTTCCTGATCAACAAAATTTTTTCATTAAATGCTGATGAGCAATTTTAGCTGCACCATAAATGTGAAATGAATGGAGATGACTGCAGATAGAGCAGGTTTCAGGGCAGAGGGAGGAATTGAGTTTTGGTCATCTTGAATTTGAGATAGCAGTTCAACACTCAAGAGTAGATGTCATGTAAATAAACAATTGGATGTGCAAGTCTGAAGTTCAAGCAAGAGGGCTAGAGATACAAATTTGGGAGTCAGTATCATCACAGAAGCTTGTCTAAAGCAAATGCCTGACTGGCTTCTTAGCTGCCAGATCCCTAATCCTGAAGATTGCATCAAATGTTTTTGAGAGGTTCATAAGTGCCATGGAGAGGTTTCAGTGTTCCCTGAATTGCTGCAGCTGCTGCATTAGGAAGCTCAAGTTGGCCATATTTCCCTCCTCACTGGGATCCCACTGGAGTTCCATGAGTGTATGTGTGATCAATTGCAATTGTTCAATGGTTGGAATGATTAACTCCAGAAATTGCCTCTGGGCTTTTCTCCAACTCTGTGAATCAGCTGTGCTCTCCTATTTAAGAATAATCCTTCACACTGTCCTTTATTGCCCCCACACTCTTCCTCAAGACTGTCCTTCCATCAGCCATCCCTTTTCCGCACATTCCCGGCATCTCTTCCACCTCTTCCTCCCTCCTGGCCCCCTCCCACTAGCACTGAAACCAGCCCACATCTCTCCCACCCTAAAGACAGACAGCTCTTCCTTGGCTCCTTCTTCCTTAGGCCTCCACTTCCCTTGCCAGCCAGGATCTCAAAAAGTTAACTCCACCCTCTAATTCCACTTCCACCCCTTCTCCCCTCAACCCTCCCTTCTCTAGTTCTCCCTCTCACTTCTCGTAAGAAACTGACACTTCCCCCAACTGCCAAATGCTGTGTTAGATGCCACTGCTGTCCCTATTTTGAACTCTCTTCTCCTTAACTTTCCATGGTAACACTGTCCCCAATCATCTCCTGCCTCCCTGACACTCCTTCTCCACATCTTTTGTGTGCACCTTCCCCTTCCTCCACCCACCCTTGAACAATCCATCTTCGCCCAGGTTCCACCCTCTCTTCATCTTACAGTTTCCCTCAGTGACCTCACTGCATTCAAGCTTTCAACTACCCCCTCCACAAGCTAATGATTCTCAAATCTATACTCATTACCTCGGTCCTCCCTCTGAATGTCAGATTATCTATCCAACAGCCCATGCGGCATCTTCACTTGGAGGTCTCTCTGGGGCACTGAAAACTCAGCCTGTGGGTTTAAGGGAGAGTCCTAAAGCCATATCACAGGGAGAACAGTTAAAGACATAGGAGGTGTCTGATCCACAGAGGTGACTCATATGAGTTATGGTGGCAAACTGGGCCATAGTGGTCAGCTGGGAAAGGAACTTGAGATACTCTATACGTACCCCAAGGGTTCAAATGAAGACCAATGAGTGGAAAATTGGAAAAGACAGATTTCAGCAGAACCAAAAGAAGACACTTTGGAAGTCAGAGTGGTTCAAAGGTGAACTTGGCTACCTTATAAGGTTGTGAGATCTTGGCTGCTGAGAGCATCCAGACACCAGCCTTTAAATACCTTCCAACTTCAGAGCCATGATTCTGTGAGAAAGCTTATGTAGACTTGATCAAATGAGTAAAACTTGGTGACATTGCTGTCAGTTGGGCATTGGTTTGCTGGCTGGAGGCTCTAGTGCCCTGACATAAAAACAAGGACATTTTAGGATACCTGAGAGAACAGAAGAAATTGAATCAGCTCTCAAGTGGAGAAGGACTGATAGCCAAAAGAAAATTCACCATGTTGTGACTTTCTTGGAAGTATTATGTTATATTTGTGTGGAACCACTCAGTAGATGTGGATTTTGCATTACCCATATTGCAGTAGGACCTTTGTGTTAAAGTTCTGCTTCAACAAACCTAACCAGGTATCCTTTGAGGCAGGGACCCCTGAATCTAGATGGAACATAATGGCCTGACAACCAGGCTGGGAAGGACTTTTGTGACTGAGACTACAGGTATCTCTGCCTTCTGGGTGGAGGACAGAAGACTAGAACTGCCATCTGAAAAGGGATAGTTTCCACTTACAGCCAGCTCCATGCATGTCTATGTGACATCATACCCCAACACTGTGACAGCTCTATCCCTGTCAATCCCTGGACCATCCCATCCTATAATATGTGTTATATTTTCTTGCTTATGTAGCTCCTATTACCTCTGCATCCTTTCTCACCTATTTAATCCTTCTTTCTATGAATAGATTTCTCTGACTTCTATCTGGTTTTTTCATACCTGGATTTTCCAGCTTTACCTGATGCCTTCAGATTGATGATTTGACTAGATTTTTTTCCCCATATTATCACCCTTAGATCTGGGCCTTACATTTTAGAGTACTCTGCCCCTAGAGAAATCTATGGGCCTAAAGGGATGTGCCCACTTGGAGTCCAAACCTCCCTCTGGGCCATCCTCCAAGTACGTGGGACCCTGGAATTTCCTGTCCAAACAGCCCTGAGCCTACTCCCAGGACCTGGACAGGCCTTTTCCTTGAGTCTAGAGTGTGGCTCTTGCTGCCTGTAAGTGAACTCCTAAGCCTGCCGGGTGGCTGAGGCTCCTTGAGATGAAAGATGGAGCCAGAACTAGGAAAAGAAGGGGGCAGGCTTGAGGCTGGGTTCTTCCATTTGTACTCTTGCCCTGGTCCTGCAAATCCTAGAGGTCCCAGGTATGAAGGTGAATGAGATCCAGTCCTTGGTCCCAAGGAACATCAAGAACACAAACATACCAGGGATTGAGGTAATACTTGAACTACAGATTGTTTCTCTCCTCTGTCTTAAGCTGGGAGGCTGAAGCCAGCCTTCAATGTGCTGCTCTCTACTCCCCCTGACCTGCACCTCCTCAGGAGGAGGCAATCCCAGCCCAAGATGCTCCCCTCTCAAAATGCTCTCCACCACACCAAGACCTCAATCTTGCATGTGGGGCCCACCACGGAGAGGAAGGAGGCAGTAAGACGGTGCTGGCTCACCCCTCTGTGCCTCAATTCCTTCATCTGTCAAATGGAAATCATAATAACTACCCCTCTCATCCCACAGGATCACTCTCAGGATAAAATTAGAATTGACCACCTGATTGCCCAACATCCAAGGCTATTCTAAGCAGCAGCCTCTCAAAGAGAAATGCAAGGAAGAGTTAATTTGGGGTGAGAGACACAGATACTCTGGGCTACATATTGTGAACTAGCTGTGCCAAATTTTTAAGTCTAAGCTGGTTCCCTGTGTTACCCAGCATGCCTTGGGACTAATGCCCCTCAACTAATGCCAATCACATGTACTCAAGAAATGAAACAAATTCCATCTTAGCCCACGTAGACTATAACCTGAGAAGACAGATCTCCAACAAGGACTGACTCTAGCTGTGGGGAAATAGGCACATTTCTACTCTGGTAATGGGAATGCAAAATGGTACAGACCCTCAGAAAGCATTTTGGCAATTACCTATCAAAACTGCACATATGGTTACCCTTTGTCCTTGCAAATCCACTTCTGGGAATTTGCCCCACCTGCATTCCTACAAAATGACACATGTACAAGATTAGTTATGTCAGCACAGGTTGTAACAGCAAAAGATTAGAAATAACCCAAGTGTCCATAAATAGGGACTGGATAAATATACTATGATACACCTTATAACACAATACCTTAAAAGGGAACAAGGAAGCCTTCTATGCATTGATGAGGAAAGATCTCCTTGATATATGATTTGTGTAAGAAATAGTGTGAAATAAGAATGCATTTTTTTTTTGAGACAGAGTCTCACTCAGTTGCCCGGGCTAGAGTGAGTGTCATGGTGTCAGCCTAGCTCACAGCAACCTCAAACTCCTGGGCTCAAGCAATCCTTCTGCCTTAGCCTCCCGAGTAGCTGGGACTGTAGGCATGAGTACCATGCCTGGCTAATTTTTTCTATATATATATTTTAGTTGTCCAGCTAATTTCTTTCTATTTTTAGTAGAGACGGGGTCTCACTCTTGTTCAGGCTGGTCTCGAACTCCTGAGCTCAAACAATCCACCCGCCTCCGCCTCCCAGAATGCTAGGATTACAGGTGTGAGCCACCGAGCCCAGCCAAGAATGCATTTTAATATTTTTATACTTGCTTATATTTTCACAAAGAAATACTAGAAGGGTGCATAAGAAATTACTCAGAGAAGTGGAAGGGAGGCTTTTCAACGTACACGTTTTATATTGTTTTTATTTTTAAATCGTGAATATTTTAACTTTGCAAAAAAGAAATTAGTAAAGAAAAAAAACATTCCAGAATGTATTCTAGAAGGGCAAAGAGTGCTTGCTAGACTGGGTGGCAGAGGACCAGATTTGACCCTGGCTGGGCCCCAGGCTACCCTGAATTTGCTCGAATTCGTAAGACAAGCGGGGATGGTCCCGTCTGCTCTCAGTTCCTTCCAGCCCTACTTTTCTATAAATAAGATGTTTTCCTGTATCGTGCCTAGTTTTATTTTATTGCTACCTTCTGTGCCCTTTCGTTTGTACAGACAATTACAAGTTGACTGAGAATGTTTGGCACCAACTTCTGGAGAATTCCCAGCATCTCACAATCCATATTTGATTACTTCCCACTCTTTGATTACATTTGTCAATTGTCCTTACTGTGTACTTCTCTCTTAGGCTTTATTCAGAGGCTTTTAAATTTGCAATTTAACTTGGATTAATCCTTTTAAAAAGCAATATGGTCATGTAAAAGGTAACTCATAAAAGAGGTTAACGCAACATCCTGTTTCTTGGTAATTCTCCTCTCTATATATGACAAAGTCCAGTTCTGTTTTGTTCATTCATTTGGAATTAGTTCTATTGCAGGTTATGGGGACAAGGAAACAGAGGTAATAAGAATCCATGGGACTGGCCAGGCGTGGTGGCTCACGCCAATAATCCTAGCACTCCGGAAGGCCAAGGCGAGAGGATTGCTTGAGCTCAGGAGTTCAAAACCAGCCTGAGCAAGAGTGAGACCCCATCTCTATCTACTAAAAATAGTAAAAATTAGCCAGTGTGGTGGTGCATGCCTATAGTCCCAGCTACCCAGGAGGCTGAAGCAAAAAGATTGCTTGAGCCCAGGAGTTTGAAGTTGCTTGAGCTAGGCTGACGCCAAGCATTCTAGCTTGGGCAACAGAGTGAGAATCTGTCTCAAAAAAAATAATAATAATAATCCATGGATATAGGACAAAGAAAATGAGGTGAGCTGATTGCTCTTCTGTGTCTTGGGGAGAGAAGGTCAAGGCTGAAGACTGAGGACATGCCAGACAGGAGAGTGTTCTGAACAGGACAGAAGCGCTATTGTGCTCTCAGGTTATGCAAAGGAGATACACTGTGTGAGAGGCATAGAGAGAGAGGCTCAAGGCTAAAGAAGGATGGGGGAGCTCTGCAAATGTAAGACAGTAGCTCCGTGGTTGGGTCTGGTCCGGGCTACAAAGGCAGCTCGACTGTCACATCTGGCCAAGTGCCGGATGCAGGTGTGGACAATGTTGGTATAACCCACTGAGATACCTAGAGATCTCAGCACAACAATTTTCTTCTTTTTTCTCTTTAAAAACCATTTTGTTCCAAAACTTAATATTTCAAAATAAAAAAATTCTCAATCCAGCAATTATGCTCCTTGATATTTACATAAAGGAATTGAAAACTTATGTCCACACAAAAACCTGCATGCATACGTTTATATCAGCTTCACTCATAATTGCCAAAACTTGGAAGCAATCAAGATATCCTAAGGAGGTGAGTGAATAAATAAACTGTGGTACCTCCAAACAATGGAATATTATTTAGCACTGAAAAGAAATGAGCTACAAGCCATGAAAAGACATGAAGTAACCTTAAATGCATATTACTAAGTGAAAGAAGCCAGTGTGAAAAGGCTATATCCTATATGATTCCAACTATATGACCTTCTGGAAAAGTCAAAACTATGGAGACAGTGAAAAGATCAGTGGCTGTCTGGAGCTATAGGGGAGGGAGAGAAGAACAGGTGTAGCACAAAGGATTGTTAAGGCAGCGAAACTACTCAGTATGATACTCTGATGGTGGCTACATGTCATACATTTATCCAAACCCATAGAATTTACAACACCAAAAATGAACTCTAATGTAATCTGTGGACTTTGGGTGTTAATGATGTGTGATGTAGGTTCATCAGTTTTAACAAACATACAACTCTGGTGGGGGATGTTGATAACGAGGGAGGCTGTGCATGCGTGAGGGCAGGGGGTAAATGGAAAATCTCTGTACCTTCCTTTCAATTTTGCTGTGAACCTGACACTGCTCTAAAAAATAAAGGTCTATTTTTTAAAAATCCTAATTACCCTCACCCAAACACAATTCTTTTCTTTTTTCCATGTTTATTTCCAGGTCTTGATCATAAGAACTTACTTTTCCAAAAATGGAATAATTGTGTAGGTAAATTTCTGCTGTTTTCATTTAACATTACTTTGTAAGCCTGTGGCCTCAAAGCTTTCATAAGGTTAATGACTAAATAATATGCCACTGCATAGACAAACTGTAATTTAGTTAACCATTTCCCTATGATGTTGAAATTTCTTGTACATTTAGCTTTCCTATCCTTAGAATATATTCTTTAAAGTAAATTCTCAGGAGGGGCATAACTAGATTAAAGGAGATGAACATGTTGGGTATTTTCATTTCTTTCTTACTTTTTTCTTTTTTCAACTTTATTCTATTTCCAACCATAGAGTTTATTAATACATTTAGGCAGATTATCCATTTATGTTTCTTGGGCATAATATTTGTGATTAAGATTTGTTTTCTTATGTATTTGAATCAGCTTTTTAAACTTTGGGTTTAAATTATTGTAACCATTATTTTAAAATAAAATAATGCTCATTTAAAATAAAATTTTAAAATTTTATTTTAAAATAAAATTGTTTTAAAAATAATGCTATCATATTGACTCATAGAATCTATTGTATTCTTAAGTTCCTTTTTGAATTTTTCCACTGTTATCTATCAATATTTTCCTTTATCATTTTTTTCTGAAGCCTCAATTCTTATGAAGTTATTCCTTCACAACAGAAATGAATAATCTTTGCTAGTTTTCCCACGACTTGATTTAGATGTTTAATAAGCTTACAGACCTGGAGTTTACTTTGGTGTGTGGTGTGTGACCCCTAGAAAGTAGAAGAAACCAGTCTTGATTGATTGTATTTATTTTACAACGTACATAGTCCCTGCCCTGGGAAGTTAGTATGGCAACATTATACAGCGGGAGTAGTTATTTATAGATTAACCAGTGGACTTACACATTGCTTTGCAAGACTAGGCTTCCATTTGTCGGGCCATGAGCTTTGACTTACAATTCTATATTCCCCACGGCAACTAGTCCCATGCCTTCACTGTGACAGATGTTCCATACATATTTGTTAATTTGACTTGATGGACATCAAAATGAAGCTGGCAGCACAAGCTATTATTTAAAAGAATAATCCAGAAGCGGAAGGGCATTGTTATTAACCATCAGGACATGTCCCCTCCGGTCAGTCCTTCCCAGGGCATTGTTAGCTGCAGAATGGGAGTGCTGGCAAAGCCAACGGTGGGCGTGGCAAATACACGGGGTCTGGCCCTAGAACAAACAGTCTTGGCTTCAGATTCTGCATCTACCACTTCCTAGCCAGGCGCCTTGAGCAAACAGAGCTCTGGGTTGCTCATTTTGTAAAAAGAACCCGAAAGAGCTCCTGGTGTGGTTAAAATGATAGTTAGAAATAATACACTCAGGGCACTTGGCAAGTTGCTTGGCCCTAGTAAAGTGTTCAATGCCTGATTCTCATCTTCCTTGTGCCCATCAGGTCCTAGAAGATCTAAGTGCATAAAAAATCTCTTGAGAGCCTGAAGGAAGTGCATGGCTATGGGAAAGCATGGATATAAGAAGGAAGCGTAAAAGGTATGAAAGAACCACTTACACATACACATGTAATAATTCCAGGCCCAACTGTCTCTGCTGCAAATGTTTTATTAAATATAGGAATAAATCATTGCCAAGTTATCTGTTTGTCTGAGTCTATTAGAGTTTATCTGTTTAGTTACCGATCTCTAAAAGGCTGAAAGCCTCCCAGTTCATTCTAACATACATGGCAGTCCCATTTCTGAGAATTTCTTTTAAAGTATACCCACACTCTTAGGAAATAATGTATTTGTGAGGTTACTTACTGCAGCAGAAGACTGGAAACACCTCAGATATCTATCACTAGGGAACTGGTTGAATAAACGATGACACAACCACACACAGGCACACTCTGTAGCTATAAAAAACATAAGGAAATACCCTATGAACTGATAGGAGACAATTTCCTGGATTCATGGCTAAGTAAAAAGAGCAGGTGTTGCACAGGTTATAAAGCTTTCCAAAAGTGGCAACTTCCCCTTCCCAGGTTGCAAAAGCACTAACACGGGATTCATCCCAGGAAACCAAGGCAGGTTCAGCACTAGGAATGTTAACAGGCTGAAAAAGAAAAACTACTCGTCTTAATAGATGCTAGGAACTTATTTGACATCATTCAACATCCATCTTGATTCTCTTAAAGAGAAAATACAAAACCCTGTTAGTGTTAGAGATAATACAAAGAGACATTCTAAATACTATAAACCTATTAGAAACCAACAGGAAATATGAAAAACAATCATGAAATACTAAAGGCACTGCCATAAAATCAAGTTCAAGTTAAAAATGAGTTCTGTCTGGGCTTTTTCTGAAAATACTAACCAACACACTGAAATAAGAAAAAGAAGGAAGAAACAAATTTATTATTATTTTTAAATGATGCAATGTTAATCAATAGAGAGCTAGTTAAAATAAGAAATATCAGGCAATAGAATCCTATGCAGCTACCAAAGATGATGATGTAGGGCTGCATTTATTATTGTGCAAAAGTATCCAAGATATGGTATCAAATGGAAGAAACAGATTACAAAATAGTATCATAATATAATTTCATTTAAAACATCTACTCTTATACCTATGTTGAATATGTGGACGAAAAAATCCAAACTCTGAAATATTTAAAGGAAGTTTATTCTGAGCCAAATTTGAGGACCATGACCCAGAGCCACACCCAAGAAACCTTGAGCAAGTGGACTCCAGGTGGTTAGGTTACAGTTTGGTTTTATACATTTCAGGGAGACAGGGGTTACAGGTAAGTCATCAGTCAATACGTGAGAAGCATACATTGGTTTGGCACAAAAAGGTGGGACATCTCGAAGTGGGGGTTTACAGGTTATAGGTGGATTTAAAGATTCTTTGGCTGATAATTGGCTGAGAGAGTTAGGCTTTATCTAAAAGACCAGAAAGGAAATGCTCAATTTAAGATAAAGGTGTGAGCACTCTGGGAGGTCCAGACAGGA
>CAUYMX010059474.1:0-18686 GCA_963573855.1 Lepilemur septentrionalis | reverse complement strand
GTAAGATGAGGGAGTCTCTCATTTTATTTTGTATTTGTATTTATGGTGTGAAATTTTACAGAAAGAATTTTTATGTGTTAATTGTAAAATAAAAAATTAATTAGCCAAGCATATAAGGTGCATGTTAATGACTTTGAATTTCACCTTACACTTCAAGGTAAAATTTTTACACTCAAATTACAGGAAGAATTAGTCCCATGCTTCACTGAGCTAGTCAAACTTCATCAGGAAAAATGTATCTGATCCTCAAAAAATATTTGCCAAAATAAGTTGTACACAAGGGAAAAAACTCATCATGGTAAGAGGTTTAGAATCTATTTCATATATTAGAAGAAACTGAACTGATTAACACAAATAAGAATAAATTTAGGAGCAATTAAAGACTTTGAAAATATTTCAAATGACATCTAGCAAGGTGAAAAGTTTTAACTAGAGGGCACAACTAGAATCAGTGGAAGGATAGATTTTGGGTCACTATTAGAAATTTTAACAATTAGAGCTGCCCCCGCATGCAATCTACCTCATTATGGGGTAAGCAACTCCCCATTTCTGGATAGGGCTAAGTGACCATTTCACAAAGAAGTTGTGAACAGAATGTTGTAGTATAGTCAGTGTTGTACCAGCTATACAAAGTCTAGGCTCATTTGTCTAATAAATTTTATCAGGAATATACTTTCTCCATGGATTCAAATTATCATGTTCATGATCTGTATTAGTTTCCTAGGACTGCTGTAAGAAACTACCGCAAACAGGGTAGCTAAAAACAAAAACTCATTGACTCACGTTTCTAGAGGCTAGAAGTCTGAAATCAAAGTGTTAGCAGATCTGAGCTCCCTCCAGAGGCTCTCAGGAAGACTGCTTCTTTGTGTCTGCTAACTTCTGATGTTCTGGAGGTCATTGTCAGTTCTTAGTATTCCTTGGCTTTTAGATGTATCACTGCAATCTCTGCCCCTGGCTTCACGTGGCCTTCTCTCCTATGTATCTGTGTCTCTGTTGATTCTTCTTACAAAGAACACAAGTTCCTGGATTTGAACTCACCCCAATTCACTATGACTGCAACTTAATTTAACCAATGACATCTGAAATGATCCTATTTCCAAATAAGGTCATATTCTGAGGTTCCAGGTGAACATTTTTGGGGAGGTGAACACTATTCGATTCAGTATATGTTCAAATGATCATGGATTTTGAAACACTTTATTCTGAATGAGTTGGTGCTGTACTGGAAGCCCAATCCTATGCCCATAATTCTAAAGGTAAATGGTAAAAAACACCGATTGGAAATGGAAGGGAAAGTAGAAGTACTTCATAGGGGAGAGGTAGAAGAACTTGAGGTCTGGAACAGAAATAAGTATGAATAAGTATGCTTTAGATTTTTCTGAATCAAAGTACAAGGTAGGGGACCTTCTGTAAAATTGATGTGATTTTTTTATATCTGTAATTTTTATATTCTTGGATGCCCTGGTTACATGTACATGGTACCATGTATAAATATACCTCTGAAAATATATATATTAACATTGGTTCACATCTTCATAATCAAAGATAATGCTACCAAGAAAGCAAACTATTAATGTTTATAGATGTGGACTTTTGGCTATCTCTCTATGAATAGCCATTTCCTGGCATCCCACTGCAGCGAATTATTGAGAGCTGGAATGATTCCCAGAAAAGTGTATTGGAATTTCCTCTATTTTCTCATTAAAGTCAGACAATTGCAGTATATAGTATAAATTATGCCTCCATTTAAATTATATGTTTTCCTTTAACTAAGGAAAAATTCTTTTTTATTATAATCTTCACAGGTCTGTTTATAAATCTGTAAATGAAAGGGAGAAAATATTCCCAAATAAATATTAGCATGAAATTTTGCAATATGCTAGCGTTACATTTAATCTTGCTTCATCAAGAAATGACTATTCCATATAAGTGATTTTTCTAGTTAATTGTCAGTTACTCCTAATAGAGTTTGTTTTCTCGGAAATTTTAACTATTTTTATGAGACTAGCCCTTAACAGTATTACACTTGCTTGCATTCAACGAGTACCTAAGAATGTGAATGTAGCTGGAGATAGGTTCTTTAAAGGTATGATTAAGTTAAACTGAGGCTGTTAATGTGAGCAATAATCCAATCCAACCTGTGTCCTAAGAAGAGGAAATTTGGGCACACAAAGAAACACCAGGGAAGCACACACACACAGAGGAAATGCCATGTGAGGACACAGCGAGGAAGGTAACCATCTGCAGGCCAAGGAGAGGGGCTTCGGAAGAAATCAAACCTGCTGACACCTTGTTGTTTGCCTTCCAGCCTCCAGCACTGTGAGAAAATAAAGCTTTAATGTTTGAGCTGCTCAGTCTGTGGTATTTTGTTATAGCAGCCCTAGTAAACTCATACATCTTAACTTTTGGAACTTGCGACTAGTATCTTACACAGCAAGTAGTGTGTAGTACTTTACATGGCAAAAGATGTGATTAAGTTAAGGATCTTAGGAAAAAGGAACTTATCATGGATTAGCTGGGTGGAGCCCCAAATGCCATTTCAAGTATTCTTACAAGTAAGGAATGGAGTTTAGAGACAGATACATAGAAGAGAAGGTAGTGGGAAGAGATGAGGCCATATGCTGAGGAAAGCCAACAGCCATTAGAAGCTGGAAGAGGCAAGGAAGGGAATCTCAGCTGGGGGCTCTGGAGGGAGGATGGTCCTTTCATCTTCTGGCCTCCAAAACTATGAGAGAATATATTTCTGTTGTTTAAGCCACTGAGTTTGTAATTATCTGTTAATAACACCCCTATGACACTATTACAGAAGTATGTTCAATTTTGATACAGTTATGTCCTCATGACTGTTAGCATATGGGGAGTTTCTAATTGACTCTACACTATTCTATATTTATAATTGCACTGGAAGTAATTGCTCTTTTCTGATTCTACCACTGACAAATATATTACTTTTATAGATTCATTTATTTAAGATAAACTCATGCACCACAAATTATTTCAGAGTCAAAGTATTTCATGACCTTTCCTTTCCTAAATTCTCCTAATCTATTTTTTCTTAAAATTATTAAATATAAAGACCCACATAATTAAAGTTTGAAACTAAATTTGCTTTAAATTTAAATAAATATTAGATAGCAAAGTACAACTCCATCTACTGTTACTATGTGAGGTAAAGTTCATGGCTTCACAAGTATCATTTTCCTTATCTGACAGCATCTCCTTTAATTTTCACATGGGTTTGTTGTTGTTTACCATATTTTTCAGGTTTCAAGAAGTCTGAGCACTAGCTATTAACAAATTAGGATAAATTTATCAAAAAGGTATCCTAAGCAAATATTATTTTATGTTTTCACAAAATGAAATTTTACTCTGCAAGTGTGCTACTCAGTATCTTTATTGATTCTTTCAAACTTTGTTTAAAATCTTGAAAATCTAGCACAACCATTTTAATTCACTTAAAGTCAAAGCCTGTACACACACACACACACACACACACACACACACATACACACATGTATTACACACAAATCTCTAGTTCTGCAGAGTTTCTAGACCAGAAGGTAGTAGAGGTAGGCAGTTGCCTGGGATCTTAGTGAATGAAAGGAACAGAAGTGCTTCATGAGCGAAAAACTGAAGTATGTCTCACTGCTTAAAGTTGGACTAGATTGAGACTCCCATACTTGTGAAAGGAGCCTGAAAACCCCTGTGACTGAAAACGTGGGCTATGATTTCTGAAAACCTGGGTATCTGAAGGAGACAGACCTGACCTTAAGGTCAAGAACAGGAACAAACTATTCTCTGGCTTGTTCACTGGATCTGCAGTATTGCCACTATCAAAACAGGACACAAACTCAATGGACTTAAAAAAGAAAATCGATTTTAAAAAATCAACAGGTGGTTCCTTTAAAAAAATCAATTTAAAAAGCCTCTCACCAGGTTGAGATTTTAAAAAGGAAAGTATACAAATTACCAGTATCAGAAATGAAATTTCTGTGAAATTTAATTTTACAATATATGAAAAGAATTATATAACTTGACCAAGTAGGATTTATCCCAAGCATTGAGATACTGTCCCAGGTATTGCAACCTTGGTTCAATGTTCAAAAATCAATTAATATCATTCATCAAATCAACAGGCTAAGAAGAGTTGGGTGAGGATTAAGAGAGGTAGGTTAATGCGCACAGACATACAGCTAGATAGAAGGAATGAGTTCTAGTGTTTGATAACATAGTAAGGTGATTATAGTTAACAGCAATATATTGCATATTCCAAAATATGGAGAAGAGAAGATTTGAAATGTTCTCAACACAAAGAAATGGTAAATGTTCAAGGTGATGAATATCCTAAATACCCTGAAATGATCGTCACACATTCTATGTATCAAAATATAATATCACATATACCTCATAAATATGTACAAATATTTTGTACCAATTGAAAAACTACGAGCAAATAAAATTGACAAATATATAAAATGAATTATGCTCCACAAGCAAGTGGGATTTATTCTGGATATGCAAAGCAGGTCCAATGTTTAAAAATCAATTTAATCCATTATATCAACAGGCTAAAGAAGAAAAAACAGATAAACATATGATCATATCAATGGAGGCAGAAAGAGCATTTGACAAAATCCAACACCTATTGATGACAAAAACTCTCAACCAACTAGAAATAGAGGAGAATTTTCATGACTTAATAAAGATCATTAAAGAAAAAACCTAGAGCTAACATCATACTTAATGGTGAAACACTGAATGCTTTCTGCCTAAGATTAGAAACAGATCAAGGATGTCTGATCTCACTGCTCTTACTCAACATATTACTGAGATTTCTAGCATAAGACAGTGCATAAGACAAAGGAAAAAAAAGAAATATAATAAAAAATAAAAGGCATATAGATGGGAAAGTAAGAAATGAAAAGCTGTTTCTATTTGCAGATGATATGACTGCCTACATAGAAAATCCCAAGAAATTTATAAAAATAAATAAATAAATAACTCCCATTGGCACTAAATGAGTTTAGCAAGATTTCAGAATACAAAATGAACACACAAAAATCAGTTTTCTATATACTAACAATGAGAATGTGAAAACCAAAATTAAAGACACCATACAATTTTTTATTATTAAAAGTAAAGGGAAATACTTGGATATCAATCTTAAAAAATCATGTATTGTGCCTACATGCTGAAAATTACAAAATGCTGATGAAAGTAATCAAAGAAGTCCTAAGTAAATGGCGAGGCATACTGTGTTCATTAATTGGAAAACTCCACATAATAAAGATATCAGTTCTCTCTGAATTGATCTATAAATTTAATATAACTCCTATCAAAATTCCAGGAAAGTTTTTTTTTATATAATAGACAAGTCTATTCTAAATTTTATATGAAAAGGCAAAAGACCTAGAATAGCCAAAAACAATTTTGAAAAAGAAGAATGAAGTCAAAGGAATCACTCTACATGCTACTAAGTCTTACTACGTAGCTACAGGGTTCAAGAGTATATGATATTAGCAGATTGATAACACAGACCAATGGGATGAGAATAAGAAATAGATCCATAGAAATACTCCCAACTGATTTTTAGAAAGGTTTAAAAACTGCAACAAATGGTGCTAGAGCTTTTCAACATTCACTGCCAATAAAATGAACCACCTCCACCTAAACTTCACATCTTATACAAACTTTAACTCAAAATGGATTATGGACTTAAATGTAAAATATGAAACTATCAAACTTTTAGAAAAAAAAATTTTGGGGATCTAGGGCCAGGTGAAGAGTTAGATTTGATACCAAAAGTACACCCTACAGAGGAAAAAGTTGACAAATTGGACCTCATCAAAATTAAAAACCTTTGTTCTGTTAAAAAACCTCTTCGAGGATTAAAAGACAAGCTAGAGGCTGTGAAAATATATTCTTAAACTATATATTGAAGAAAGAACTTGTATCTGGAATGCACAAAGATCTCTCAAAATTCTATAGTTAAAAAAATCTGATTAGAAAATGGACAAAAAACTGGAACAGACATTTCACTGAAGAAAAGACACAGCTGACAAATTGCTCAACATCATTCGCCAATATTAGAGAAACACAAATTAAAACCACAAGATATCGCTATACACCTATTAGAATAACTAAAATTTAAAGTAGTGATAACACAAAATAATGATGTAGAGGCAGAGAAATTGGATCACTCATACTCATGGCAGGAAGTGGTTCAGTTCATGGTCTAACATCAGATCATATTCTTAGAGTCCTTATAAGAATAAGGGCTTATCATAAGCCCTTATTTGTTTCTGGTGATCAAGGATTTCATTTTCTTTCTTATGGGTCTAGGTCAACATTTAATTTTGCATTACCTTAGTCCTCCAAAGCATTCATACATATGTAGATGTATAGAGATCAGGCAAAACTATATATATTTTAAAATATAAAGTTGTTTTATTTTTTAAAAATTAAATATATC
Source organism: Lepilemur septentrionalis (assembly GCA_963573855.1). NCBI lineage: Eukaryota > Metazoa > Chordata > Mammalia > Primates > Lepilemuridae > Lepilemur > Lepilemur septentrionalis. Next base: position 12,214 of record CAUYMX010059474.1, on the reverse strand, counting down.
TTTCTATCTGTGTGTATATATGGAGATACAAATCTATACACACACAAACACACAGCTTTATTTTTAATAATACATAGAGTTTTTCTGAGAATAAAGATTTTTGCTTATTTTGGTTTTGTTCTTTTTACCTTTCTAAATTTAAAATATAAAAATACAACTAAATAAATACAATATATATACTAAATAAATACAAAAATACAAGATAAATAAATGTATTTGATATCAACACAACTTTCCAGAATTATAGATAGTTCCTACATTTAGCATCTTTGATTTAGCATGAAAAAAAAATGACAATTTCAAAAATTCCTTTCCTGACTCCTTATTCCATTCCTCAACATTATCCATATGCTAATTTTGCATTCATTAAAATAGAATTTGGATCTTTTAAAGCCTACCTCCAAGTTTGTTATCAGTTGGAAACTGAAGAGCACTTTCTAATCTCTTGAAATTTTTTCTAATTTTATGCCCCAAAAAGAGGTCATTATCTAAATTCTGAGAGGTACCTGGAGACAGAAGTATTGGCCAAAATGAAATGAGCCCACTGTAGAAATTCCTTTTGCTCCCTTATGAAAATTTTTAATTATATGTAACACCATTTGAAAAGTACAAATCAAATGGTAAAATTAGAGTAAAGGGATACCATTGTATCAATTTTTATGTCTTCCTTAGTTCTGCTATTTTGACTTCTGCCCTTTCATTAGTAGGCTTTCAGACTTAAAAACTCATCATAAATGATCTCAGTCTCAATTTTCCTGACTTTAACATTCCTCAGAAGTGTGAAGTTCTTTCTTTTTCATTCCTACTGGAGGAGTACAACATTTATATTATTCCTAGTGAGTTTTCCCAATATTAGCATTCAATCTCCATCAATTGAGATAACAAATCTTTGTGCTACATCTACACTCAAAATTAGACACTTAATTTTCAGGATACTATATTTTAATCAGTCACCAGGGGACTCTTATCTGTCTCCAGTCTGGCTGTTTCAGAGGTAATTGGCATTAACAGAGCACTGAGGTGATTCCCACTCTAATCTCAATGTTAGCAAATTAGTGCATCTAAACCTGCAGATATAAAAAGATCCTGAATGTCTAACCTGAGAGGTGGTGGAGCCGAGGCCCAGTTTGCATAAACGTATGAAGGGAACCCTTTATAGGTATACCAGGGATCGGGGGAAAAAACCTACAGTGCTTTCACTTTTTGTAGTAAAAATAACAAAAAGATCATGCCTTTTTATCCCCTAGATGACTACTAATCCCAAATTTCCATCCTAGTCATTGTCAGAATAGCCAATCAAAAGCACCAGGTGAGTATTTCTCAGCTTTTTAAAGGTAAGCATGTCCCTATCAGGAGCTGAATCTCTAGCAGACGTTAATTGAAGACACGTTTCGTTTGCCTCTGTACTCCTTCAGAATGACAAATACAGTGTACATTACATAGTAGATGCTCAAAACACAGCTGTGGACAAAATTAGTCAGTTCACTCATCACTCGCAGTGTTCACGTTCCATGTCTGTTCTCTGAGGTTCCTTCAAGAGTCGCCCGAGTTCCCCCAAACCTCAGAAATGCATTTTTTCAATCCCTCTAGCTACTACCACTGATGCCCAACCAACATTACATTCGTAACTTCTCCTGGTCCTGCCAGCTTGTCACCTAACCCAGCTCTTCTCAACTTTCAGCACAAGATTGCTCTCCTGGCTACATTTTCACCTCCCTCCCCATTTTCCGGCCCTCTGCAGTTTAGGGCCTTCCCTCGGAAAAGCACTCGGCAGATCCCACCCAGTCATCTACACAAGCAGGACTCAGATACTCACAACACTCTCAATACGTCTTTTTCTTACGCTTCTGGATTTTGACCTTTTCTTCTTTGAGAATTTTCCTGTGGGGCTAGGAAAATTCATCTAGCTATTCTTGATTCTGGCGTCTGGCCTTCAGTCTCATTCCCCAAGGCCCTCACTGGTGCCAAACACAGCTTCTTCCTGAAAAGCCCCTAAGCTTCCCTTATTGCTTCTAGCTCCCCAGGTGCATCTGCTCTTTACTTTGGCATTTTGCTGAGTTACTCTTAGAAATTTATTTTAATTATTCATGTTTGAATCTGATTTTATATGCATATTCCCTGAGGTGTGATACTGATTGACTTTCTTTTTTATGAACCCAATTAATAAAATGCCCACTGATTTGATTTATCCATTGTATTTTGTGAATCATCCTCCTTCAAACCAGGTTCCAATCAAAGCCACACAGCTTCCAATCACTGGGTTACCTCCCAGTGATTTTTGTTTTTTTTTTTTCCTTTTAATTCAATATCTGTACTTCATTCTTTTCCAAAAATGCAAAGAGCAAGAACATCTTATTCCATTCTGCACATTAAATCCTAGAATAAACTTAGGAAAGAAGCTGTGATTCACTGTAAGTAAACCCAATAGGAGATATTAAAACCAAAGACTCAGAAAGTGTGTAGGTGTTATCAACTGTACTAAAGTTTCACTCTAACATTCCTTTGGATCCTTCCTCTTCTGCTTTCTACAGCTTATTTCGGAAAGGGCTAGAATGCTGCTGTAAAGGGGCCAGGCCCTGCTCTCTTGGAGTTGAGTGAAACTAGGACACAGACCACATGCAAACTCCAAGCTCAGTCAAGTCAAGCAGTGGCGATAAAGAATTCAGACACCTGCTGACTTGGGAAACTTCGCCTTTGGGATCTGAGAGCAGCTGGGAGTCTTGAGAACCAGCTTAAGTCAGAAGTACAGAGTCGAAGTCGGAGAGGGAAGGGAAAACCCCAAGTTCAGCCTCAGGAACTAGAAGGCAAAATCGGAGAATCAAACTAACCACAGAGGGAACTGCCTGAGGTTCTCAAAGACCTGCTGTGCCTGAGTCCGGTATGATTGACACACCAAAAAACTGTGCATCTTTAATGTATACAACTTGTTAATTTGGACATAAGTATACACCCATAAAACCATCACCACAATCTATACCATAAACATGTTCATCACCTCAAAAGTTTCCTCCTGCCCTCTTTATTTTTTATTATTTGTGTGTGTGCGTGTGTGCGTGTGTGTGTGTGTGTGTGTTAAGAACACTTAACATAACATCTACCCTCTAAGCACATTTTTAAGTATACTGGTAGGGGCATTTTCAACACACGCTTACGACTGGGTTAATATCTATTACCCACAGAGTCTTTGCAGAAACATGAATTTCTTGAAGCCAAATGTATTAATATTGTTACAACTTTAGAAATAAAAATTTATTTTCATATGTTCCTGTATGCATTTACTGCTTTACATTTATGAATTAGGTCATCATGTCTGTGTGGTGGAGGCTTACATGAAATGGCTGATATCTGAAGGAATGTAACACTCAAGATAAATTTTAAAAGGAAGACTTACTAGAAAATAATCTCAGTAAAATAAATAGTATAATAAAAGATCTGAAATCTTCTAAACAGGACTTTTTAAGTTGGTATTTTATGTTAAACAGTTGAATTTTTAGAAAATTCCATAATATGTGAGGGGAGAAAAGGTTTAAAATTGAATAATTTTAAAACTGTTGTCTTTTTTAGAGTCAAAATTTGGAACTTATTTGGTTCAAGAGCACATAAATTTTTCAAAATGTATGTTGAGACAATATTTAAACTACAGAGGCAAGTTTTACCAAATGCCTGAAATGTGCCACAGAGATGAACCAGCAAACCAAAGGGATCTCAACAAAAGGGCTTTACTGCATGGCATTCCTAAAGCTTCATTTATACCCCCCGTTCATGAAGTCACAGAGTCCTTGGTTACTTCAGTACATTGTTCCTTCATAAGGTGGCTATAAATATGAGAGTTTTAAGGCCCAAGTTAGAAAATTATGAATTCTGGTTTTTAGCTGTCTGCAGGCATCCAAGTATACTTCCCAGAGGGTCAGCATTTTACAAGCAGGTGTAGAACACCAATAAATTAAAACTTAGAGTAAAATTCACCAGTCTTTTGAATTGTGGAAATTATAAAATAAAGCTTTCCCACTCTGGAGGTATCATTGCCAGCATGTATTTTTAGTCATAAACATGTCACATTCCAGTGCCTCACACCAATCTCCACAACCACACTCTTTCCTCATACAATGGCAGAACCTGTCTGCCTTGTCTGTCTGCCTTGCCTGTCACGGGACTGTCCCTGAAAGGTCTACTGCAGTTAGGTGGTGGTAAACGGTGTCAGGAAAACAGGTCCCCCAAGTTTCAGTCACAAACAAAGCATCAGGATCACATGTCAATGACATTGCCACCTTCCAAGTCCACAGAAACAAGCAACTAATCTGTACGTCCATGGCAACAACTACTTCGAGCAAATTCCACAAGGTGAACAGGCTTATCCCAGACCACTTCAGAGAAACTGAAGGATGCAAAATGAATAAATCACCTGAACTCAAGAGAGACCTCAATTTCCATGACCATCCCCAGCTCAAAGAGCAGACTTTGGCCTAATATATAGGGACATGATATATTTAGTAATGAGATACTATATTTATTTTCAAATACTTGGTCTACTTCTTCTCCTAAAATCCCTTGCTTATAATAAGCACCCTTTAGCCAATAAGCGCTAACATTAGCAGTGATAGGGCTGCAGCAAATGTTCTCCATCCCAGTTACAAAGTGTGTTTCTTGGGTATATACAAGCGTGACTGCCAGTTGTCCTTGTCCCCAGCCCTAGGTCTAGTTAGGAGGGTCTCCATTCTTAACATAGCTCCTGACTGGCCCTGTGCTACCATGCAACAGACATCAGCTCTGTCTCAGGAATTTTTCTAGTTTTCAGTTTAGCTTCTATAAGACATTATTTTTAAGCAATTCACATATTTTGGAACAGATTTCACATTACCACTTTGTGAAAAAGTTAATGAGCTTCCATCACTAAAAGTAATTTGGAATCATTAGGTATCAAAAAAGGGCATGGTCCATTTATTCCAAGCTGAATCTGTTTGTATCTCATTGACCCTTCTTCTAGTAAGCATTTGCCTTACTATCCATAGAGCAGGTGTAATGATCAAGTTCCCAGGAGCTGACTTCATGCAATCTAATGTAAAGTAGGCATAAGAAGCAGAAAGTACCTTTCAATTCCTTTCAGCAAGATTCCACCAAGTACTTATAATTTCCCTAAGCTATGCTAAGTATTTTGAGGCATATAAAGCTCTAAAAACATTCTTTGACCTCAAATCACTTATAATCTTGTTGAAGTAATTCATAAAATCAATTGGCAAACAGCACATGGAGGTAGAATATGATTAGTACAACCAAGAAATCCCCCTGCAAACATACACACACTTTACAGTTATAGAATGTGAAAGAATTCCAAGACTATGAATTCCATCTTCCTTCTCTTCTTCCAAAAATGGCCACATGCTTTCACAGTACACTGGACCTTCAAACTCTTAAGGAAAAATGCTCAACATTCCAAAGAATTATCCCCGACTTTTCCTTCACATCACCAGGCAGTTGGCATTTGTGTTTATATATGGAGGCAAGGAGGTAGAAACTAGAATCATGGAGTTCAAAAGCGAGGACTTTGAAAAGTACAAAGAGCTATACAAGTATAAGAAACTGTTAGATGACTGTCTAAGGGCAGTAACAAAAGGACAGCATCAGAAGGCTCATTTTCCTTCTTAGGAAAAAAAAAAATCACAAGATCGCCTATCCAAGCCTGTAATGGAAAATTGGCCCATGGAGTTACAAGATTGGTTACAAGATTTGATATAAAAAATCTCATCTCACCTATCAATCATTCTATGCGTAGTCCAGTATAAGCGTAGCAAATACCAACTGGTTAAGCAAAAGGATCAAACATAATTATCATTTCATCTGAAACGGTGTTCTTCTGTTTAATCATAATTGATGATCCTAATACACATGAACAAAAAAATCAACTTAAATTATTAACACGTAACTGCACGAAAGAATGTGACATTTAAAGGCATGTTATTTGTTAATAAAAAAAGGCATTCATGAGCTATAGCAATGCAATCACTGCATCCATTACTAACTCAAGTTGAAAGGAATCAATCAAAAGATCTCTATGCTACAAATTACCCAGAGGCAGAATTCTTAATTGAGGACTTATATCCAGGTTAACTATCCAGATAACTTCTTATCTATGTGAGCAAGTTAATAAGCATTTCATGCTAGCTCCACAGCTTGGTTCAATAACTGAAGAAATGCAGATGAGGTCGTGGAAGAGAGAACTGCTAATATGAAGTAATAGGCGTCAAAAGCCTAACTCCTTTGTACTCCTCTAGAGCCTTGAATCCATCCATATACATTGCAGGAAATGTGATGTCCACACATACATCATTAGTTTCACTTTCCAAAATGTCAACAACTACTGGACTTTCACCGTAGGCCATCTTGGTTTATAGACACCAAGTCTAATGCAGCAGCAACACTAGATCATAGGCTACATTGTTGTATCCCCTTTACAGGGGCGCAGAGAGTTCAATGAGTTGCCCAAGGTCACACAGCTAGTAAATGATGAAGACAGGGCTGGGATGCGCGTCCTGAATATGAAGTTCGTGCAACCTCCCCACTACCACAAGCTGTTTGCCACATAACAGAGAAGAAAAGGACACAGAAACGTTTTTCTCTATCTAAGTATTTGTCCCGAATTCTTGTCCTGCTCCTGGAGGACAGGGCAGGATCTGTTCCTACCCAGCTTTCCTTGCACAGCCCTGAGCCATGTAAGCAGGTCCTGTGGAATTTCATTTTGGTACTGAACAATGAAGAAGCAAGAATGCAGTTGATGGTAGGAGTCTAACTCCCTGTTTTGCCTCTGGATTTATAAAAGGTCTCACAAATGATATGCAGAAAAGAGAAATATATAGTCTCCGAGCCTTGGTAACTGCATGCAACTCATGATGCACACTGTCAACCCTGCTACGTCCACGGGCAACCGTCCAAAGGAGGCACTCAGCCCAAATTAGGTTGCACTGTAGTAGGAGGAAGGGCAGATTTCAGAGTCCCACCTTCCTCCAAACCCAGCACATTCTCCTCTATGTCTGCCCTGCAGCTCAGGCCTGGAATTTTATGTGCAGCAAAAAAAAAAAAAAAAAATCAAAGGTAAAATAAATGCCGAACAGCGATTGCTGTCATTGCCTTCCCCGCAGTCATTTCGCTATTAGCTGTTGGCGGAGCAGACCGTGTAGGTTGACGAGATCTGAGGAAGGATGAGGGATGAGATGTCAAGGCAGGGAACGCTGCTGCCTGCGTGAGGCTGCTTTGACACGCGCTGCAGACAGCGCACATCAGCTCAGCGGGAGACAGGAGCAAACCCAACCGCAGCCGCAGAGGACGCAAGAGAGGAGTGTGAAAAGATCAGCATATTCAGCCTGCCAATTATCCTCCCCCCTCTCCACTCCCACCCCCAACACAAGTTCCTTAATATTAACAGTGCTGGCAATTGCAGCAATGAGCGCGTTGTCAGGTCAAAACAGAACGTTACTCTCCAAATGCGAGCCTAGGTGGGAAAGCGGACTGCCCTCCCTATCTCCCGGGTCAGAATATTCTCTGAGGCCAGCAGCTCTCTCTGCAGCAGTGTCTTAGCCTCAAGAAATGGGCCTGGCCTTTCTGGTTTCCCAACAAAGCCACAGCACATCCTGGGACTACTCAAAATATGAATACACACACACACACACACACACACGCGCGCGCGCACTCGAAAGGGATTACTAGGTTTGGTCTATGGGTTAAGTGGCATTCTTTTATTCCTCTGAAATGAATCCGTACACCTGTTACCCAAACTTCATTCACCATTCCCCTCCCTGGAAACACATTTAATATTACCATTATATTCTTGACATTAATATCAGTTTTGGATATCAGAGGAATATGTGCCCAGGAACATCATGACATACATTGAAAGACCTGGAATTCTCAATCTTAAAAATAAGATTTTTTTAATGTATAATGAGAAATCCTTTAGCCCATCCTTGAAGAAATATGGCCAGCACTTACACCCACCATTCCACTCCCCAAGATTAGAATTCAAACATCTTCACAATTGCTCTGCAGGAGGTAAAAACTAAGAATTCTTTCTAAAGATCGATCTCTCTTAACCCTGAGGAGGAGAGAAATAAATATTATGCTGTTAAAGGGCGAATCTCCCATCTAATATTTACTAAATATTCTTCCTGGTGGGTCTTCCAGGGTACAAAGGGAAAAAGGAAAGAATAATGTTTTCAAGATGGTAGACAAGTGTAGGCAGGATTGGAAGAAAATAAATGAAGAATATTTGCTTAAACTCCAAGATCTCCAATATCACTGGAACATGATCCAAAGTGTTCTTTAATCCAGAGAGTTGTGGCTTCAGGTCCAGGGTACCAGTGGCAGGACAAGAGGACCAAGAGAGGACAGCTACAAGGGGTACCACATGAATGCCCAGGGATAGACCAGAGACCTTGCCAACCATTCTGAATGGTACCATCTTAATGTGAGTGGATACTTGACACATTTGAGCCTTGGGGTGGTTGGAACTCTCCTCTATGACTGAAGATTGGAACAAGGCTTCGCAGCACTGTACTGCTTGGGAAGAAAAGATTTCCTGGGATGTTCTTGAGGAAGCTTCCTTGAGCTATCAGGGCATCTGAGGGAAACAGATGCAGCTGTGGGCACAGAGAGTGGACAAAGGCAAAGGCCCAAGGGATGTGGCCCTCATTGCAATCAGGATTTTGCCCCAGTAGGGCTAGTCTTGGGCATATTCTTTTCTATTTGACACTGTACTAAAAATAAGGAGAGAATCCTGCTTCCACAATAGTAGTCTTTGTTAACATGGAAAAACATGAATTCCTAAGATACTTTGGCTGGAAGTAGCCTTAGATAATATCTGTTCCAGGGGTTGTCAAACATTAAAATACATCAGAAACACCTTGACAGGTTGTTAAAACACAGCCTGCTGGGTCTTCTGGGGTGAGACCCAATAATCTGCATTTCTAACAAGTTCCCAGGTGGTCCAGAGGATGCTTGTTTAAAGACTACACTGTAAGAACTGCTGATCTCATCCAGCCCTAAGTTTTTAAAACCAGACAATTAAATTTAAAACTATTTATTAAGCATCTGCTATGATTTAAGATTTTGGACTAAATATTCGAGAGAAAAATAGTTTTATGCTAAATTAAGTTTCAGATTGATTAAAGATTTAGATGTTTTTAAAAATTTATGAAAGTAGGCAAGGCATGGCAACTCCCTCCTGTAATCCCAGCACTTTGGGAGGCCAAGGCAGAAGGATCACTTGAGGCCAGGAGTTTGAGACCAGCCTGGGAAACTTAGCAAGACCCCATGTCTACAAAAATTTGTAGTTTTCCCCCAATAAAATTTTTAAAAAATTAAAAAAATAATAATAGGTACTGCTTTAACATACTGAAATTCAACAGAAAAGTATAACTTATAATCCTTTCAGAAGGCAGTCCTAAAACATATTTGAAAGAAAATATAAATGAGAATATAAACGTAGATGCCAAGTAAAAGGAGTAAAAGAAAGAAAAAAAAATAGCCAGGCAGGGTATGCCTGTAGTCCCAGCTTGTTGGAAGGCTGGGAGGGAGGATCGCTTGAGCCCAGGAGTTCAAAGTTGCAATGAGTTATGATCATGCCACTGCAGTCCAGCCTGGGAGACAGAGCAAGATCCTGTCTCAAAAAAAAAAAAAAAAAAAATTGATGAAAGTACTAGAATGTAAGTCTAGTGTGGGGAACGACCTTTTGGAAATGACACCAAAAGTCAAAACACAAAAGGGAAACCATAAAAGCAAACCATAAAGGAATTTTCTGTATGAAATTATCAAATGTCTATGCAGCAAAAAATAAAAATAATGACAAAATACAAAGTTGTGAGAAAGTATTTCCAATCTAAATGACAGGTAAAATGCTGCCCTTAAAATGTAAAGAATCAACAAGGAAAAGACAAACACTTTCACAGAAACGTTAACAAAGATATAATTAGGCAATTTATAAAAAATAAATAGAAATGGCAATCTGATACATAAAAATATTTTGTCTTGCTAATAAAGAAAATTAAAGAAAAATTGTTCTTCAATAATGAATTTAGCAAATAAAAATATTGATAATATTCAGTGTTGGCACAGCTGACTTTCATATACTAATGGAGTGTTTATAAATTGGTGTCATCATTCCTACGTTAGTTAAGCTAACACTAGCTACCGTTACAACAAACTTGAAAGTGAACAATATAAATGAATGTATTTCTTGCCCACATTAAGTCCACAAGATGCTCCTGAGTAGCAGTAGGTGCCTCTCTAAACAGTGATTCAAAGACTGCTACCTTTCTTGTCACTTATGGGTTCACAATCAAGCCAAAAATGGAAACAGTATGGAAAATAGCCTTGTAGGTGTCTATGGAGCAATCTTGGAATGGCATGCATAATTTCCATTCATATTTCATTGGCTAAAAATCATTCACGTCACATAAATTATATCTCAATAAAGGTCTTAGTTTTTAGAAATATAGAAAGAGAATTTAGAAGGTATAGTGTTATGAAAGCAAGGAGAAGAGAGAGGAGATTAACTGTACCATATATTGCAAGAGGGTTGAGGAAGATGAAGACTAAGAAGAAAGAATAAGATAAAGAGATTATTGTTAATCCTATGAAAAAAACATACCCTGGTTTCAATAGAATGGTGAGCATCCAAGACCAGTGAAAATTCACTGGGAAAGGCTAAGTTAAATTTGAAAGGAATAGCAAGCAGTATGCAAAAATTATTCTGTTGAGTTTTTCAATGAAAGGTAAGAGACATAACAATACTACATTAAGTGATGAGGAGAGCAAAATGAACAATTATTTTTACAAGAGACCCAATGATATACACAATGATATAGCATCTATATTGCTCTGTCTTATTAGAGGCTGGGTGATGAGATTCTGTGCAAAAGTAGAGGATTAGTCTTGCCAAGAAGAGATATTCCTTTCTTCAAAATCTTAAAGACAGAAAATTTGGTTAAAGATGTGAAGAAATCTTGATACAGATATAGTTTATCTGATGGTTATAATCATTTCCATAATATAACATTCAATGTTATCTGGTTTAAAAAAGGAAGTAAAATGTGTTGAGATAGGGAAAGAAATGGGGCAAGTTTGAAACAACCATCATTAGAAATGCAATCAGAAAAGAAAATCAATTAGCAGGAGTTGATTTTTTTGATAGCCACCAAATCTCTGAGGTGGATATCACATAGGTAAATGGACAGGGATAAGAAAGTTTGAATGCAATAAATGTTAATTTCATCAGATTTGTATTGTCTTTCCTTTCTTTAAAGAATTCATGTTATCAAGAAGTGGCCAGAAAGTCCTCACTGGGAAATGAACACGTTTTTTACAGTTATCCAAATCCTTCAACTTCTTTTTTTCTTTCTTTTTTTTTTTTTTTTTTTTGAGAACAAGTCTTGCTCTGTTGTCTGGGTTAGAGTGCCCTGGCATCAGCCTAGCTCACAGCAACCTCAAACTCCTGGGCTCAAGCAATCCTCCCGCCTCAGCCTCCCGAGTAGCTGGGACTACAAGCATGCACCACTATGCCCGGCTAATTTTTTCTATATATATTTTTAGTTGTCCAGCTAATTTCTATTTTTTTTTTTTTTTTTTACTAGAGATGGGTCTTGCTCTTGCTCAGGCTGGTCTCAAACTCCTGAGCTCAAACAATTAGCCCTCCTTGGCCTCCTAGAGTGCTAGGATTACAGGTGTGAGCCACTGTGCCTGGCCCAAATCCTTAACTATTATCTTTTCCTTTTCAAATTGAAGAGTATGACTTTCATTCTTTGAAATTTTTCCCAGAATAGATGTTTGTGCTTCATCACAAGTCATTGATCATGTCACTCAGATGAGTCAGATTTCATAGCTTATACAAAGTACAATATTTTTTTTCACTTGTTCTCATTTCCATGTATTTTATTCAGAAGAACACCACATAGTCCAGTAGTCTCTGGGAATCCATTTACTGATCCTGCAGATGTTTCAATAAAGTATGTGAGACCTATAAAATTTGTACTATGTATTAAACATTTACTGTCCAATTCACCTGATCAATCCAAGTAGTAGAGAACAAAGTCCTGAGGGGATGAGAGAGAGACAGAAGACTGGTTCAAGGGAAAAACCCAAGCCAATCGGGCAATAAGATTAGTGCACGTTGGGAGCCTCTCAACCTCCTGAGAGCAACTTGAGCTGCAAGTTCTTAGTGGACAGCAGG
>CAUYMX010059471.1:0-72668 GCA_963573855.1 Lepilemur septentrionalis | reverse complement strand
GCCAACATTTATTGTTTTGTGACTTTTTGATAAGGGCCATTCTCACTGGAGATAAGTGATATCTCATTGTGGTTTTGATTTGCATTTCCCTGATGATTAGAGATGTTGAGCATTTTTTCATATGTTTCTTGGCCATTCTTCTGTCTTCTTTTGAAAAGTTTCTGTTCATGTCCTTGGCCCACTTTTTGATAGGGTTGTTTGATTTTTTCTTGCTGATTTTCCTGAGTTCTAAATAGATTCTAGTTATCAGCCCCTTATCAGATGTGTAGCATGCGAATATTTTCTCCCATTCTGTAGGTTGTCTATTCATTCTAATGCATGAGTTGTAATTCTATTTCACAATGTGAAGATTGCCCCGCCTGACCTGACATAAAATGAGCATTGCAAGTGCACAATCCCATGTGAGAGTTGTTGTCATGGGTTGCTCTATGTAAGGAATCATGTAACTTATTCAAAAAGAGCCTCACGTGTTAAAGAGGGTTCTTGCAGTGGAAGTGTGATTAGGCAAGCAGGTGCGCTCATTCTCAGGTCACATGAGTGCTAATCCTGCAGACCCTCCTTACATTTTACACTCTAGGCACCTCACCTGCCTTCCTTATTTCCAGCCCTATGTCTAGTGTGAAATCTTTTCCAGGACAAAGAAGTAACAAACAAAAAGTCTTTATTAAGAAGCAGTATGTTATGGTGCAGGGGTTGGCAAACTTTTCCTGTAAAGGATCGGATAATAAATATTTGAGGCTTCGCAGGCCATGTGGTATCTGCCCCAAGTACTTAATTCTGCCATTATGGTGGGAAAGAAACATAGGTGATGTGCAATGAATGGGCATGGATGTGTCCCAATAAGACTTTATTTACAAAATTTGGCAGCAGGCCAAATTTGACCTTCAGTTCATACTTTAACCAACCCTGTTAAGTGGAAGCAGCTAGTCAGACCTTGGGTTTAAATTCCAGATCTACCACTTACCAAATATGTGGGTTTGGACATGCACTTCTGTAAGATATGATCATTATAATCTTCCTTTCTGATTGTGAGGATTAGAGAAAATGGGTGTAAAATTCCTCATAAATAACATGCATTCAATAGGGCAGTGAGTAGTCTTTTTAATTACAAGGCATAATAAGAAGAGCTAACACTTACTGAATGCTTATGATATGTTAGCTACTGTGACAAGCACTTTACAAAGATTATTTCATTTAATCTTCCAAAAACTCTCTGAAGTAATAATTATTACAGCATTCCTTTCTACTCATGGGGAAACTGAGGCACCCAGAGATGCCCAAGAGGTGCTTATACAGATATTAATAGTAACCAATATTACTGGTGCTTAATCTCAAGTAAGTGAACTCCAGGGGCCTGGTGCTAACTCCTATGCTAGTTAATTAGCTCCACTAATTCAACTCTAATTGAAATGCTCAGAATCATCTCAAGTTCTTCAGGGCTTTTCATAACTCATCACAGGGTTACACAACTGAAAATAGTTTAATACAACTTTTAAAAATTCATCTTCAGGTTAACACTGAGATAACATCTTACATAAATAAAACACTTATTCTAACCTCCTTCTACCCATCTACCCTTCCCCCACAGCAAAGATCTCAACAGCGAAGAAAAACCAAAATATTATTGTGAAAGCTAATGTCGACTCATTTCAAAAAAATTATCCTATAATCACTACAAAAACTTGCAATTTCAAAGTTACAACACAGAATAGCATACTGGATTAATTATGCCAGACTGCAGCAATAACCTTGAATTAAAGCTGCAACCTTCTATTTTTAAGAAACACTTGCCTTTCTGGTTGATGAAACCTGTCGTCCCATCAGGTAACAGACGTGACCAGGAAAGAGAGAAGCGGTAATGAGTCAATCCAAGCTGTTTGATACATTTCAAATCTTCCTCCCACAGAGTGTAGCTGCCACAAGCTACATCGCCAGTCTGGTTCTTGAAAACTCTCTCTCCTCCCTGATGGGTAAATGTGTCCCAGACACAAGGGCCTTTTCCATCTGCATCCCAGCCTCCTGAGAAAAAGAAGAAAATGAAACAGTTACCCTCTCGACATAAAGAGGCATATGTGGAATGTAAATATTTGTCACCAAAAGAACATACCTCATTAACTCAATGTACCATATTTATAACTTTAAAATATGCCTTTAAAATAACATGCATGAGCAGGTTATGTGTTTAGCTGTCCTTGATCCCTGAAGCTGACTGGTGGCAAATGAAAAATTATTGCCTACTGCTGTTGCATAGCAGACTTTCACGGCTCATTATCTGAAGATCTCCCAGCTGGTAAACAGAGGCAGGTCGCAGCTTATAGATGTCTGAGTTGAGAACATCTCCTCCTTGTGAACATTCCCCATGGCCACAACTGACATGCCTCATCCTTGTGCACGACAGAGTCTTAGGACCTTATGAATGGACCTGAACACATAAACCCTATGCTCTTGTTAGCTGACAATGGAGCCTGTGATGATGGTGTGGTCCACTATTTGGGGGAGAAAAGGCACTAGTTTCCACCATTGTTGATAAGATATTGGCATCTGAAATCCATTCATTCATACCTCCCTTAATTCAACAAATGTATGTGTCAGGCTCTGTGCTATGCACAGGGGACACCAGAGTGAACTATGTTGTGTGTAATGTTCTTGGAGAACTTAGCTAAATAGGCAATTGCAAAACAGCCAATGTAAAGGCCCTTTCCTTTACAGAAACCAGAGAAGGGCATTTATCCAAATGTGGGCTAAAGTCAGAGGAGGTCTCTTTCTGCTCAATTTTTCTGCAAGCTTAAAACTGGTCTAAAATATAAAGTTTATTAATTTAATAAAAGAACATATACAGTATGTCTATAATGTTTTGTATATTTAAAAGTATGTAAAGTAATCCATGTATTTTCAAAATATATACATATGAGAAAAAAGTATAACAACATCTGGAAATGATAAATTCAAGTTGTTGGCTACTTTTGGGGAGCAAGAGAAAGAAATGGAACTAGGGAGGACCATAAGGGGCCTCCGATTGCATCTCTTTGTTTTGTTCCTTAAACTAGATAGAAGGTACGTGAGGAGCTGGTAATTATTTGCATTCCCTATTTATATGCTTAAAATATTTTTATCATAATGTTTTATATAAGAAAAGAAGTCACAGCCAAAGTAGATGAAAGCAATTACAGAAATGTTTTCCAGGTCCTCATTGAGCATCTATGTGCTCATATTTTGTGCACAGTTACAGAAGGATAAGGTATAGTCTCCAGTCCAAAGACAAGACAGCAAGAGTAAGAAGTAGTTATGGGACAAGACCGTGAAGAGACAGGAAAGGCTGCTAAAAGGAGGAGCTTTTACAAAAGCAAAAATGACCATTGATATCCAGGTAGGCTGCTAAATATCTATACAAAGAAGTCATACATATTTAAAAAGTATTTTATTTTAGAGTCTTGTAATTATAGAAGCAAATAATTTTATACACTCCAATGGCTCTCAAGTATATCTATATGTGGGGTTTAGAAGGATGGGATGAAAGAATACTTCTATTCAATTTTAAAATGAAATAGGTACGAACAAGAAAATGTCATTTTTTCAAGTACGGTGCTTATAGTTTTGAGTGATTGATTTAATAAGTGAAAAAGCTTAGTCTCAGAGAGCTTTAGCAGAGGGGTGTTGGTATATATCTAACTGGCTATATGTTAAATAATGCATAGACCTATATGTGTGTGTGTATATATACATATGTTTACTATCAATCTGACTGATATAAAGTATATGCAATACAGAATTTACAAATAATATTATAAATTCTGCAATGCTTTGTTACCATAAATTCCATACGGCCAATTGATTGGTATAAAAGTATAACAACATCTGGAAATGATAAATTCAAATTGGTTGTTACTTTTGAGGAGCAAGAGAAGGAAATGGAACTAAGGAGGAGCCTAGGCGCTTTCGATTGCATCTCCTTGTTGTGTTTCTTAAACCAGATAGAAGGTATACGTACATTTGTGCATTTTGTCCATTTTGAAAATAGTCCATTTAACATGAGTAAAACAAGTTTTGACAATTTCAAGAGGTAAATGTTACTTAGGAAAATGTACCCATGTGGAGTAGCTCATTCTCCATATATATTAACTAAACAAAGCATGTCTCACAATATTGTTTTTACAAGAAACTAAGCTGTGAGTTGAAAATTAGAACTGAAATGTGACCAAAAAACATATAGAGGCCAATACTTGCTAGTACTTTTAACATAAATCTTACTAAGTGAATAATATTAACAACTCACTTGTTCATTAGAGATTTTCTCCAGTTGTAATTATGCCTACATTCTATAGGTATTCTGTCCTTTACAGTGAATATGACTGCCATTTCCAGGTAGACTACTGACTCTGAGCCATCCTCCTAACAACTATGATTGCTGGATGAAATGTAGAAAATATATTTTTAAATGCATTGCTAATCTGGCAGGAAGTTAGATAACCCAAACACAAAGCGAGAGGGGCAATTCCGAGTCATAAGTGAGTAGTGATGCAGGCTTTTGTTCTGAGAGCGTCTATCAATTCTGCCTGGATCTGAGCTTCCATTTTAACGGTTTGTGGGGCAAAGGAGAAAGAAGACAGAGTCTAAGGCTCACCGAGGATGAGAACTGTAAATGGATATGCTCACATAAAGCTGACAATGCAAGGACTTCATGCCTTGTGCAAGAATAAACAAGAGACAACGCCTACTTGTAGAAAAACAGAACAAAGAAATTAGCTTATCTAAAATTTGAGTAGAGGGGAGAAATTGCTCCTCAATATTTGTAACCACAATTCAGACATCAAACCATTAAGTGTGAAAAATGGAAAAAAGATATTTTCAGATATATGAGTGCTCACAGATTTTCCCCTCTTTGGATATTACTGAAAGATAAATTTCACCAAGACAATGATGTAAACAAAGAAAGATAAAGATCTAAGATCCAGGAAACAAGAAATTCAGCAGAGGAAGTTAAAAAAGGCAATTCTGGGTGCTATGGACTGAATTGTGACCCCTCTAAATTTATATGTTGAAGCTCTAAACCCTAATGGGACTGTATTTGGAGATAGGGCCTTTAAGGAGGTGATTATGGTTAAATGAGGTTATAACAGTGGGTTATAATCCAGTGTGACTGGTGTCCTTATAAAAAGAGACAGAGAGACAGCAAGGATGTGTGTGCACAGAGAAAAGGCCATGTAAGGATACAGCAAGAAGGCGACCATCTGTAAGCCCAGGAGAAAGGCCTCAGGAGAAACTAACCCTGCTGACACCTTGATTGTAGATTTTCAGCACCCAGAATTGTGAGAAAATAAATTTCTGTTTTTTAAGCCACTCCATCTGTGGTATTTTTGTTACAGCAGCCCTAGTAAACTCATACAGCAGTATGATGGCAAAAGGACCACAGCAAAGCAGCAGACACAGGGAGCAACCAGTCCACTTGAGCATGTGCAGGCTGCAAGAAACACTTCTTCCAGAAGATTATTTGAATAGAATGTCTAGTATGCTGTATTAGTTAGGGCTCTCCAGAGAAACAAAACCAATAAAATACAGACATACCATGCAGTTTGTTTGGAAAGTATCCAGCCATTGTTAATATTAATATAAGGAGAACAGTTTGTGTATCCTGGCAGCCAAGGAGAGTGCACTGTAATGTGTGTGTGTGAACAGTGACAACTTCACCATACTGGTCAGTGGGGCGCTAGACGCTGTTGAGTGAGAGTGTGTACTGTGTGGCCATTTCATTCAAAATGACTGAGTAGAGCAATGAATCTACATCAAATTTTGCATTAAGCTTGAACAATCCTCCATTGAAATTATCAGGTGATTCAGAAGGCTTTCAGGGCTGATGCAATGACTGTAGGGCAAATAAAAGCATGGCACAAATGCTTCGAAGATGGTGGAGAATCTGTTGAAAGTCATCCACATTCTGGAAGGCCTGCAACAAGCAGAACGCCCGAGATTGTTGAACGTGTACAGGTTAGGTTAAGAGATGCCAAGAGAACTGTGTGAGGTCCCAAGGTTGCTACTTTGAAGGGGACTGAGGTGCTATTGTCTTATGTACAATGTTTCTTGTATTTCGTATTTTCTTCAGTAAATATCTCTATTTTTCATATGACATGGGTGGATACTTTCTGGACAGACCTCATATATATTTATTATAGGAATTGGCTCACACAACTAAGGAGGTCAAGAAGTTCCACAGCCTGCCATCTTCAAACAGAAAAGCCAGTAAGCCAGTGGTATAATTCAGTCAAAGTTTGAAAGCCCAAAAATCAGGTGCATGAATATCTGAGGGTAGGAGATGTATGTCCTAATGCAAAGAGAGCGAATTTGTCTTTCTTCACCTTTTTGTTCTATTCAAATCCTCAACAGATTTAGATGATGCCCACTCACATCAGGGAGGGTGATCCTTACCTAGTACACCAATTTAAATGTGAATCTCTTTCAGAAATACCCTCACAGACACACCCAGGAATAATGTATCACCAGCCATCTGGGCATCCATAGCCCAGTAAAATTGACAGATGAAATTAACCATTACATATATTTTAATTTAAAAAAATATTGTGGAACATTCAACAGGACAGCCCCATGCATGCATTACTCAGCTTCAGCAGTTTTCAACATTTTTCCAATCTTGTTTTGTCTGTACCCCACCCAAGCTTCTTCATTCAATCTATAAATATGTCAGTGTGCATCTCTAACTGATATAAATATTTTTCTAATTGTGGTAAAATACACAGCATGAAATTTACCATCAACCACTTCTAAGTGTATGGCTCTATGAGATTAAGTACAATTGTATTGTTATAAACTATCAATACTATCCATCTCCAGAGTTCTTTTTTATGTTAAAAGCTGAAACTTTTTAACAATGAAATAATAACTTCACATTCCTCCCTCCCCCCTACCCCTGGTAAGCACTATTCTACTTTCTGTCTTTACGAACTTGACTACTCTAGGTGGCTCATGTAAGTGGAATCATACAGTGTTTGTCTCTAGTCTAGTATACTACATGGTTCAGGTATAAATAAGTTTTTAATAGTTATGATAAGGTAAACATTGACTACTAATCTAAATACAATTATAATGTGATTATTGGGGAGGATTATGGTATTGAGATCTCCATCTCACATGGGGCGGGTGAAAGTAGGAAGGTAGAAGGAAAGAAAGCTAACAAAGGGATAAATTCTCATCTTTCAGAGTGAGAAGATAGTAGATTATGCCTACTGTGGAAAACATCAAGAACTAGTAATATAAGCATGTTATCTAAAATAAAGGAGTCAATGCCAAAAAGATGAATTGAAAGAGTTAAAAAGATTTTTCATTAGAGAGAGAGACATGAAAGGGACAAGGGATTGGTATTTTCAGAAATAGTGTTGTTTTAATTATTTAAATTATTTTGTTAAATGAAATGTGACATAAAAATGAATTAAAGAAAAAATATTAGGTTAAACATTAGAAAAGATGGAATAGTAAGAAAAATAGGTAAATGTGTGGATAATCTAAACAAACTATTAACATATAAAACAATAACAAAATTTCTATTTTGTGAGAATTAAAAGAATAACAACTAGATAGAATTAAAATGCTGGACCAATAAACCATACAAGCCATGAGGTGAACAATCAGAGTTTAAAGTGATCTCAGGCTCTTATATTGTTTAGAAGGGGGGATAAAGAAGGAATAAATAATAATGCTTACCAGAAAATATTAAAAACTAAATAACAAGAAAATTAAAACATTTTGTCGTCTAGTTTAAGTGGTACTTAGAAAGTCTTATTGTATATATTGGAAAGGAAGAAAGCCTCAAAGTTAATGAGCTAATAACTTTTAAGGAGGAGGAAGAGAAAGAAGAGGAGGAGAAGAAAAAGAAGAAAGAAAATAGAAGGAGAAACTAAAAACCAGAAAAGGAAAAATAAGTAAGATCAGAAATAATAAGATAGGAAAAAACAGGATAGACATTAGCAGAAGCAAAAAGTGGTTTTACAAGTCTAATAACACAGAGAAAACTCTGTGGAATGAATTTTTTAAAATGAGAGAAGACATAAATAAATGTTAGAATTGCAAAGGAGAACATAGTTACAGAAGCTGCAGAGATTAAACTGATGACATGTATTATTTTTAAAACTTTATAAAAAAACATTTGAAAAGTTAGATGGAAATGATAAATTCTAGAAAATTGTAACTTATCAACGCTGGCTTAAAGAGGAGTGAAAACCTTGAAATTTTTTTAATACATGAAATCAGTAGTTATTAATTATCAGTAGTAAAATCTTCCACAAAGAAAATGCCATGCCAATTGGTTTTACAACTGAGCTCTATCAAGCATTTAAAAAATGATACAAATAAAAATTTCTATTCTCACAAAAATTCTTCCAGAAAACAGAAAAGAAAGAATTCTACTTATTTTATGTGGCTAGAATGAACTTGATACCCAAACCAGAAAATAGAACCACAAAAAAGGAAAACTTACAAGCCAATCTCCTTCATGAACATAGTTGCAAAAGTGCTAAATAAAATAATGGGTAGCCAAATTGCACAGGTATATAAAAGAATATATTTTTATGAATCTGAGCTCTAGTCAAGGTATGCAAGACTGATTTATCATTAGAAAATGAATTAATGTAATTCAACAGTGAAAAGGATAAAAACCATTTAGTCATCTTAACACATGCAAATGTTAAAATTATGTATATTCCTTCATGAATAAAAGTGTTAGAAAATTGGAAATAGAAAGCAATCTTCTTATCAAAGTAACCAACATCTATAAAAAGACCTACATACTAAAAAGCATTCTTTTTAATATCAGGAAAAAGTCAAGGATGTCTGTTATATCAATTCTATTCCACATAACATGAGATTTGCTAGTTAGGGATATAGTAAAAACAATACCTAAATAAATAAATAATATAAGATCTAGAGAGGAAAAAACAACACTATCACTTACTAACAGCAGGGCTACCTATGGAAAAACTCCAAAAGTATAAGGATAAATTATAAGAATAAGAGTTTAGCTTAGCAAATTTGATACAAAATTAATATAGAAAATAACCAATGCATCCTATACAAGTAAAAGTTATAAAATATAACATTTATGATAGCAACAGATAAATACCTAAAAGTATATACAATAAATGAAGTATAAAAACTTTGTATAGAAAATTATAAAATGTTATTGAAAGATAGAAAAGAGATAAAAAAATTTCCTTTCAAGGATATCTAAATAGATGAAGGAATGCCATGCTTATGAATAGGAAGATTCAATGTTATCATGATGTGAAATCTGAAATTGATCTATAGATTCTATGCAATTCCAAACACATACAATCCTAACAGTTTTTTTAAGGAACTTGATAAGTTAATTCTAAAATTTGTATGAAATAGAAAAGGACTAAGAATATCTTAAATTTCCTTTTCGTTTGTTTTTTTTTTTCTAAAATTTCTTAAAAAGAAATACGGCACTCAGAACTCACATAGCAGTAGTGCCTGAACAATCCAAAATGCTTATGCACCTAATAACAGAGTTTCAAAATGCATGAAGCAAAAACTTATTGAACTGCAAGAAATTGACAAATCCACAATTATATCTGAATATTTCAATTAAAAAGGCAAACAAGACTATAGAAAAATGGACAAAAGATGTGAATAGTTCCTTCACAAAAGGTAAAACACGTGGCTAGTAAACTTTTTTTTTGAAAAGGTAAAGAATCATTAAAACTCTGGGAAATGCAAATGAAAACCACAATGAGATACCATTCTACACCCACACAGTTGGCACAAATTTAAAAGTTGGGCAACATCAAGCATTGGAAAAATTGTTGCTCAACAGAAATGAGTACACGGTGCTGGTGGGAGAGCAATATGGAAACCCATAGTAAAACTGAAGCAGTACATGTGCCAACACCCAGTAATTCACATTAGCACCATATACCCTGTTTCTACAAATGTGGACCAGGATACATATGTAGCTAAGATCGCAACAGCCAACAAAAAAGAAGAAGAGGAAAAAAACACTGAAAACAACTCAAATTTCCTTTGTCAGGACAATAAACAAATGATAGCATATTCATATAGCAAAAGACTATACAGGAGTAAGAATGAATGAACTGCATCTGTACAGATGAATGTGCATAAATTTCCCAAATACAGTATTGAGAGGGAAAAAGCAAGTTGCCAAAAATATAGATGATATATTTCCCTTTATATAATGTCCCAAAACATGTAAAACTAAATGGTAAATTGTCTAGCTATACTTTCTCAAGTGGTAAAATCACAAAGAAAAGCAAACAATTGATAAATGCAAAATTCATTTCAGTGGATACCTCTGGGAAGAGGGCTATGTACGTGGAGTCTGAAAATGTGGTGTGTATGTGAGTATCATTTTTATACTATACATATAAATTATAAATATTTTATATATTGTGTATTTGGAAAACTCAATTTCATAATATATTTCATTGTTCATTATAAAGATCATTTAATGAGCATTAGCTCTCTGTCAACCCTTTACCAACATTTTAGTTCAACCATCCCATCTTTCCCTCATAATAACCCTTAGAAGATGTGCTGTTACTGTTCCAAGTAAGTATGAAAAAAGACTAAGGCACATAAATACTGAGTTACTTTCCTAAGATCACATAGCTGACAACTGTGAATAGCAACACAGTCCTACCCTTAACACCAACAGTTAACCTCCTTGAAGTCTATAGCTTGCAACTTAGGTAAACTTAGGTAAGTCTTGAACGAAATAAAATCTTTCTCTGTGAATTAATGTTTCATTCAACATTTATTCATTTCACAAATAATTATTGCATATCTACTGTCCTTTGAGGATCTTACTGTCCTCTGAGGATCTCACAGTAGCTGATATCATGCAAATAAATTGTTAGACTACATTCTAAGTTACATTAAGATCATGTAAAAAGGAAGCATAAACTTATTATAAAAAATTTAATATGATATAGTCATGATGAAATTGCTACTAGATAAGATAGAGTTAGAAACAGAAATCCTTATATTTTAAATAAATTAAACATAGCAAGCATGCATGTTTACATATGTGATTTGTGACATTGTTTACATAAAACAATTGTATGTGTTTGTCTACATATATGTATGCATGTATGACTGTTCATGTACCTTTCAGTTTTAAAAAGCATATGGAATAAGGTGTTAGCTGTAGTTATGTTTAAAGAATGGAGTAGTTAAGAATGGAGAGGTGAAAGGGAAGTCACAATGTTTATTCTTTGCTTTTAATTCTGTACAAATCTGTATAATCTTTTACAATATGCTTTTTTGCATTGTTTGGTTTTAGTCATATTTACACGTGACCCATTAGATAGTTATATTCTAATTTCTTAGAAATATTTTAACAGGTAGAAATTTCTGTATTAAACTAATTGCCCAATTATTACCTTTACAAGGTGAAATTTTCAATTATTAACAGGTTTCCTTAAATAATAAATTAAGCAAATGGTCAATTTTTCAAATTAAGAAAAAAAAACATGAGAAAATTAACAAGCAAGCACTCAAGAGTTAATTCTGTCGCTCGGAGTCAGGTAGACTTGCCCAAGAGAAAGCACGTGAAGGCAAGTGTTACAGACTTGAGCAAGGGCTCTCACAGTGGGCCCGCTAAGGGGAAAGCAAATGCCTAATCCAGCAGCAGTGCTGAGAGTGATTGGAAAAAGAAGGCATGAGGGGCCCAAATACCAGTTGGCAATATTGCAATATCTCTGGCAAAAAAAATGGCAAGATCCTGTATTTTATTTTTTAGTAATTCATAAGGAAACAAAATAGTCTCTGAAATTCCCATCTCATTAGGACTTAGAGGGGATTCCCACCAAAAAAAGGAAAATATTGATATTTCATCGAATATCAAAGACTTCCAAGGCTGCGAAGGATGATGGAAAGAGCAAAGGCACTAGAGCTGGGCACGAATGAATTTATGTCCTGTCTCTACCTCTTGCCATGCACATGACTTCTCCATACGTGAAGTGCGAGGATAATGTCTACTTCATAGGATTCCAGGAAAAGTCAAACAGGCCAAAGAAAAGTGCTTCACGGTATACATGGTAGATAGTAAGTGCTCAACAAATATTACTTAATAGTTCCTCTTTCCTCCTTTAGGCTCAGTACAATAATCACTAGCTACAGTTACACAAAATATGACCAGTTGTGTGGTTTATTTCTTCTTCCTGTGGCCTGCTCTTTATACCAAAGTGCATGTATAGTAAAGACTCTAAATAGATAAGAACATTTGCATACTTGCCTATGATTAAGAATCAGTGTGCTTGGCTTGTATGACTCGGTCTGTAAGGCCCTCAGCTTCCTGATTGAGAAGATATCATTACAAATGTTTCATATCATTATTTCACTCTTTCACTACTGTAAGACAATTGCCTTTGAGAGGTCATAGACCCACACAGACCTCAGTCCTCTGCACAAAGGAAATCATGGCGAGTGAAAAACAGATAAACGAAGGAGTCAGGGTATGTGTACATGTGTGTCTATATAGTCTTCCTTTAAAACTCAAAAATGGCATCACCCCATCACCTCTTTGGGGGAGCATTTCTGACTCCACACAACAGTCACACATCTTTGGCCTCCTTTACTTTCAGCTTTGGCAAGGCAGGGTCCATGTGTTACTGACTTATCTGTGTCTCTCCAGTGGCAAAAATGGTATATGGAAATAGTATGTGCCAAGTAAAATGTTTTTTGTGTGGCGTGTCTCACATAAAATAGGAATATTAATATTTACTGTCCATTGCTTCACAGAGATATGCATAAGTTATCTTCATGCTTGCAAGTTATTGCAGATTTTTTTATCTGAAAAATGAGATGTGATTAAAAATTCAAGTAATTGCCAGCATAAGTTGTGATCTGGTTTCCTTTCAGAAGACAATATTTATTTTTACAACTAACATTCATTAAATGTATTAGGTATAAATACTTCATGTGAAACGTTGAGGTTGTGGTGATAAAAGACTCCTTGATCTAGAAACAGCTCTGCATGTCCGAAACTAATCTGGAAAGGACAAGAGCCCCTAAAGTAACAAGGGAAACCAAGCCACATGGAAACTCATTTTGCTGTCATGTCTCAGGAGGATGGGAGGTTCCAGAAAGGATGCCTCCAAGAAAGAAAGGAAAAAAAAAAAACTGAGAAGATATCTGATGTGTTTGAACATATCATGAAGAAATTTGCATCTCTGGCAGATAGTCTGGGGCTGAATTAGTGAAAGGACCACAAAAAAGAAAAGTGAACAACAACAGCAAAGACAATTATTAACTCTCAGGCAAAACAAAAACTGTACAGAACTGGAAATGTAATCATAGAATGTTCGTGGCTCAGTTGCACACAATATTTACATTAAAAATGATGCAAAAGCTGAGTAACAATTTAAACAAAATTTGTGAAATAACCAAATTAGACCAATGGAGAAGAGAAAGTTTACTTTGTATTATGTTATAATCAGACCAAAAGTATTTCATTTTACATAATAGGAAGTCACTGCCATATTTTCAACTTAACCTGGATGGAACTGGAGGCCATTCTTCTAAGTGAAGTATCGCAAGAATGGAAAAACAAGCACCACATGTACTCACCATTAAATTGGAACTAATCGATCAACACTTATGTGCACATATGGAAATAACATTCATCGGAAATCAAGCAGGTGGGAGGGAGAAAGAGGGGATGGGTAAATTCACACCTAATGGGTACAATGCACACTATCAGGGGGATGAACACGCTTAAAATTTTGCCTCAAATGGTACAAAAACAATTTATGTAACCAAAACATTTGTACCCTTGTAGTAGACTGAAACTAAAAAAAAAAAGGAAAAGGAAAAAAAAGAAAATTCAAATAATAACTATATAGACAGGCTATTTAGAAACATAGAAGCAAACACAACTCAAAAGTGTTGGCCTTGAGGAATATACACCTGACCTTAGCCAAAAGGCCAAGAGGGATACCTTGAAGAATATAAATAAGAAGTAGAATGATATAAAAAAAACCTTTGTTGTTGGGTGGTATAACTCTCATAGTGCTATTTCAGTTTTTAAGCTATGCATTTATATTACAAAGATAAAACTAAAAATTAAATCAAAAAAATAAAGATAACTACAAGAGAAGAGAAATCATAGATCTAGGTCTCAAACTAGTGAGTACTGATTTGCAGTTCAGAGTAGTATGACACCCTGGTAGGCATGTATAAGTGTGTAGGTGTTCTGTGCTTGTCCCAATGACTGGGATGCTACCGAAGTTTAGCGGCATGGCTAATAATGAGTCCTGCCAACCACAGAGTAGCCAACACAAACAAGAAATGGCCAGGTCGAATGCCACTAGCTCATCCCCCAGGAAACGCTGCACTACATGAGAAAAAGAGTAAAGGAAAGCATTAAAAAGGGGGGAATAAAGAACAGAGGAGGGAAAAAAGAAAAGGAAACTATAGCATTAGCAAATATAAAATAATAATATGGCAGAAAAAACTTGAAACATATTAGTAATTATAAAAACTGTAAGTTTGGCCGGGTGCTGTGGCTCACGCCTGTAATCCTAGCACTCTGGGAGGCCGAGGCGGGCAATCGCTCAAGGTCAGGAGTTCGAAACCAGCCTGAGCAAGAGTGAGACCCCATCTCTACTATAAATAGAAAGAAATTAATTGGCCAACTAAAGATATATAGAGAGAAAATTAGCCAGGTATAGTGGCGCATGCCTGTAGTCCCAGCTACTCGGGAGGCTGAGGCAGAAGGATCGCTTGAGTCCAGGAGTTTGAGGTTGCTATGAGCTAGGCTGACGCCACGGCACTCACTCTAGCCCGGGCAACAGAGTGTGACTCTGTCTCAAAAAAAAAAACAAAAAAACTGTAAGTTCATTAAATATTCCTGTTTCAACAAAGCCAATGGTAAAGAGGAAAAAAATATTTGCCATACAAATATTAACAAAAATAGATTTAGCAATATTAGTGTTATTTTGAAATGAATACGAAGAGAAAGCATTCAATGAAACAAATAGCAATATTTTCATATTAATAAAAGTTACAATCCACAAAAACTATAGAGTAATAATAAACTTTAATGCATCTAACAATAGAGTTTTGAAGTGTATAAGAAAACAACTATCATATATGCAGGGATATATCAAAAACCCCACTAAAGCACTAAGAGACTGTCTCAGAAATTAACAAAGAAAAAGAGGATATGATTAACACAGTTCGTAAGCTTATTCTCTATAGAACACATACATAATCTCTACATATGTCCATATACATAAAGTATATGTGTATATATGTGTATATATACACACACACAAACAGAAATGATACACACAAAAAAGTAAACAAGATGGAAATTGATATTCAACAACAATAAAAATTACTTTCAAACACCCTTGAAGTATTCACAAATATTGGTATTCATACAGGCTACATTCTCTGACAACTAAGCAAAAATAAGGAAAGAAAGGAGTAACTTGAGCCCACTAAAGTAAGGCTCCAATCAAATATGATTGATGTCCTTATAAGAAGAGGAAGAGACACCAGGGATGCAAGTGTACAGAAAAATCCACGTGAGGACAGTGAGAAGGCGGCCGTCTGCAAGTCACAGAGAGGCCTCAGGAGAAAACAAACCTACCAGCACCTTGATCTGCACTTCCAGCCTCCAGACTGTGAGAAAATAAATCTCTGTTGCTAAGCCTCCGGGTGCGTGGTATCTTGCTATAGCAGCCCGAGCAGACTTGCACAGCACTCAGCTGAACCGCTCAGAAGCCATGGTATGTGATCCCTTCAGTTAAAGGGATACAATGAATTGGACTCTTAACTTTTTCTAAGTGAATCGAGAACCCAAGAGAAGAAGAAAGAAGCAAAGAAAAGCTGCAGCTGGGTTAGGATCCCCAGCAGCCCCAGAGACTGACTGAGAAGAGGATGTGCTTATGTTTTCCATGGACAAGATGTGGGCACAGGTGAGGAAACAAAATGGCGATGTCTGAGCACCTGTCCAAGGATGCCCAAAAGGGCAAGTAAATTTAGCATTAGTTTCCTAGGGCTGCTGTAACAAATTACAAGACACTCGGTTGCTTAAAACAACAGAAGTTTATTCTCTCACAGTGCTAGCGCCCAAAACTCTGAAATCAAGATGTCGGCAGGCTTAGTTCCTTCTGGAGTCACTGAAGTGAGAAGTTACTCCATGCCGCTCTCCTAGCTTCTGCCTGCAATTCTTGGCATTCCTTGGCTTGTATCACTCTAATCGCAGCCTCTGTCTGCACATGTCCTTCCCCTTTGTGTGTCTCTGTGTCTTCTCTTCTGTCTCTTATACGGACATCTGTCATTGGATTTAGGGCTCAGCCTAAATCCAGGATGATTTCATCTCAAGATCGTTATCTTAATTATATCTGCAAAAACCCTATTTCTAAAAAAGGTTGCTTTCATGGGTACTGGGGGCTAGGACTTGGATGAATCTTCTGGGAGCCACTGTTCAACCCACTACAGACCTGAACAGATGGAAGCTAAGATAAGTGGCTATATCACACTTATACACAGATACCACACTCATACTCACCTATAGTGTATATCACAAGTGTATGTCACATATAAGTGTATATCACACTTATGATATAAATGTATATCACACTTATACACCCCTATAGCACAGGAAGAGTGATGAACTAGAGGACCCAGCCTCACCTGCATCTAAGATACTAGCATACTCCTTAGCAGTGAGCCACAAAATGTCCCTAAGAAAAAGAATCAGCTCTAAATATCTACCAAAATCAGAGGGTGCAAAGCTACCTTAAGAATTTTCTTTTTTGTTAACTTATTTTCAACTATGTCAGAAACCATGGTAAACAGGCAGAAATAAGAGATGCAGGGAAAAGAAAGACAACCTCATCCCCTCCTCCAACAGTGCTAAGAAAGACTTAATGCTAAATCTGATTTGGAGTTTTAACTATTTCGTACTTTGTTCTAAATACCAAAATGAGACTGTGTTTTGCAACTTAAAGTGACCATATGTATCAGCCAGGGTCCCAGCAGGAAACAGATGGCACTCAAACCGGGCAATTGAGGAGAGTTTAATAAAAAGACTGCTTACCATGGTGTGAGCAGGGTTGGGGGACAGCAACAAGGGATGGTGCGGTACCTCAGGGCTTGCAACAGCAGGAAGTCTCTGTTGCCCATGAAGGGACTAGGGCAGAACTGGTTTCCAAAGCCTGCAGAAGTAGCAGTTTGCCAAGGGCTGCCTGGCAGGGGAGCGAGGTCTTCATAGAGGGACACAGCCAACCCACTGCAATCCAGCAGAGAGAAAACCAAGAGAATAAATACTTTGGCTTCTCTCTCCTCCCTCTCTTCCCTCCCATTTCTTGCTAATGCTTCCCTTTGATCAGCTCCAAACAGAAGATAGGGGACTATGGAATCCAGCAGTGCCATCCACACTGGTTGGTTTCCCAGGGCCAAGAACAGGGAAAGGTGAAGAGTGGATTTGGTCCAGCAAACAGAAAACAGGACTTGGGGGGCCAGAGATATAGAGCTCACCTGTGTTTTCTTCTAAAGGGAAGGGAAGGGCTATCTCCACTAAGCAAGTGTAAAGGGACATTGGGAAACAAAAACAAGGTTACTTTTATGAGTGTTTCTTGAGAGTCCTACTTGTTGACTGTGCCACTATAATATACAGCAGAATGTGCTTTTAATTTAGCTACTCACTTGGTAATTCAGAAAAGTGACCAATTCTTCTAAAAATAGCTAATGAGAGAAATATTTCAATCCTGGTTCTAGGACTTGATCTTCTGGACTCCAACCTTGTACTTACGTTGTTTTCTGATGATCATAATGTCTTTAGCTACAAAGACTTCTCAAACTCCCTCTTCACTTTCTTTAGTCCTATTTAATATATGTGGCTTTTTATCTTAACTGCTTTGCCTCTGCTATTCTAGTGCAATTATTCTTTTATCTTTCAATTAAGTCCCTTTGCATTCAGCCATTTTTGCATCAAATCTTGCTATTTAGTGAAAGACACTCTTCCTGTCTTTACAAGGAAACTTCTAGTCTTCTTTCCATCCATCAGAGCATTACTCTATGCTGGCTTCGGGTTCCAATTGCCACTATGCTAATCTGAGACCCATTTGGAAGGATGGAAAAAACATTATGATAAAAATAGTAGCTATCATTTATTGAGCCCTTATAATGGGGTAAGCACTTGGCTAAGCACTTTACATGCTTTATAACTACTGATGTGATACCACCATTTAAATATGAGTACTCTGAAGTTTCCTTGAGTTCCAGGATTTGGAGAAGGTTGTGGAATTAACAATTGGTAGAACTAAAATTGTAAGTCAGATATGACTGAACAAAGCCTGTGTTCTTGACTACCACGCTACAGCCTTTCAATCAATATCTCCTATATATTAGTTTGTCTCTATACCTTACTATTACTGTGACCTTAGGAAAATCGCTCAACCTCTCTGTGCTTCAGTTTCTTCATCTGTAAAATGAAAATGATAATAAATAGGAATGGTATTCCTGTTTGGCAGAGTTGTTGAGAAAATTTATTGGATGCTTTACAGTAGCCGAAGCATTTAAAACCGACTTGCTTGGAAGCTGGATATAATTGTCCTTGATAATGAATGGTTTTAGTACCTACTACTCTAGGCTATGCTTTCTTGTGGGCTGCCTTCCCTAAGAATAGATTTCAGAGTCACTAGTCCTTGTCTACCTGACCTTCTGACGACTGCAGTCCTGGTCTTTTTTTCTAGACTGACCGATGGCCTGGTTTGCATTGCCTCTTCAGGTCAGTGACCTTCCAAACCTGTTGGATGTGCCCACTGAAGCCTGCCCACACATTTCTGTGGTTCTTCTGACGTTTGTAGTCAGCAGTCCTTACTCTGGCCTCATAAGCACCTTGAGAAGGACATTCATCCTGTCTGGAGATTTTGGACAGGAGAAAATCGTTCCTGTACAAAATGCTCTGTAAAACCTGTCCCCAAAAGCAGCAAGTATTTTTCTCAGTGGACTTTCTTTTCTGTTTCCCTTAAAAAAAAAAAAATTATCTTATTATGTAACTATGGTACAAGGGTTCAAACACTAGTGCTTAAAATGCAAAATGTGCCCTACATTCAAACTTCTCTTGCCCAGAAGAAGCACTCTTGGCAACACTTAAATCCTTTAACTCTTTCCTCCCCCTGCTACATGAAAATTGCAAAGTGTTATTGATCTGCAACTTTTTGGTGATATCATGTGAAACATAAAATGCCCCAGGAATCCTCAACGTGTGGGAATTTGCCTGGCTTGATTCCAAAAGCAAAACCACCCAAGAATTTTATAAGCACTAACTCAATTTTCACTATTTTCTTATCAATCACAAATCACAGATTCTCATTGTGTGAAACACAATTATGAACAAAAACTGACTCCCTGAATCTATTCTAGGAATTGGGCAGGGTAAATTGTGTGTCTGTTAATTACAGACATCTTGTTTTAAATAATTCCACTTTAATATATGTGTTTTATAATGCCAATATAAATTTGACATTCTTGAAAATGGGCTAATGCTATCCTTTTTTTTTACTAATGGAAACCACAGTCTTCAGAGGCAGCTGGGTCTTTCTTTTATCATCTCAACAAATATTTATGGAGCACTACAATACCCCAGATAGTGAGGCATAACTTTGAGGTTTAAATCCTAGTTTCCTTTTGCCAAGAGAAGTGAGAAGGGCTGGGGGCAGATAAACTTGAAGGCCTTGGCATGAAGAGACATGGACCATATCCAGATATTAGCACCTGAAAGAATTCTGAACCCACTAACTCATGAGGCAAGAATTCCTGACTTGCCTAAGATGGAATGTGGGTTTTTTTTCTGTAATTAGAGAAAAAAAAATCTACAACTCCCACATACTAATTTACCCTGGACAACTTAACTTCTCTGAGTCTGTGGCTTCCTCTGTAAAAAGGCAGTAATTATCTCTACCTTGCAAGGTTTTTGTAAGGATGTGCGTAAATGTCTGGCATAGTGACTGGCAAATAATAGTTGTTTAAAAAAAGAGACGGCTGTTAATGTTATTGTTATTATTCCTGTCATTATCACGACGGCAAGCTTTTTCTATATGTAATTTTTATGTTTTCAAATACCTCATTAGACTTCCAGTATATTTAGATCCCTGCAATATATCCAAATGCATTTAATGACAGGCTCTGTCATAAAGCAACTCTGATATAGTTCTTGTCTTTTAGAAAAATGCTGTTCAGAATCAATGTGTCATAGAAATTAAAAGCCCAACTTGAGGTATTATTGCATCATAGTCCATTGCTTGAGGAGAACAGAATCATCCATCCCCCAGAGACAGGTCTGCAGTTGGTGCAGATGAGTCTCATCCGTTCTGTGCATGCTATAAGTTTTGTTATACTTGAAATGGTTAATTAGAAAAGGCAGGGGAATCTGAAATGTCACAGCAAGTTCCTCTTGGCCCACTGTCACGTTTCATGAATTCTTTTGCCGAACCCATTTGGATTAAGCAGTGACCCAATCCAAACAAATTGCTTCTGTGCCTCTTATTTCCTATCACCTATTTATGTTCCAATACATCTGCATTGCGTGGCTCAGTAAGATCCATTAAGTCTTTGGGCAGTGTTTACAGCTAATTTTTTTTTTTTTATTATTTCTTTGAGGCTCAGATTTCTCACAATAAAGTGATAGAAAATTACTGTGCAAAGAGTAAGTAAAACACTTTTTTAAAAGAAAGAGAAGAAAGAATTGTAAGATATGCAATTTCAGCCTACGAATTCTCAGAGCAACCCTGTGGATGAGAGACAATCATTTCTTGTAGGTTTTAGGTAAAGATATAATTTACCTTTATTTGCAGACACAAAACTCTAAGAAAACATCACTTGCCGCCAATGCCTCTGGCTCTAAAAATATTTATGAGATTGAAATAGTTACCTGGAGACAGACATTTCATTTCAATGTCATAGGTCAGGCACATTGGCTAACACCCCAGATAATATTGATGTACCTTCAACATTTAAAATAATGTTTATACCATTTATTTATTCATTCATATATAGAGCACCCATCCTGAAGTATCTGGGACACTGAACAAGGTTTACATAAATCTGGCTGTTTTTTCCTCTGGGCCATTTGGCTCAGTCTGGTAGACCATAAATATTCAATAATACTTTACAAAGACAAAGCATCTTTTATGCAAACATCTCTAAGCACATTATTCACCAATATTACAATCTCCTTTTCAACCTACTGGTAAAGTCACAGAAACTAATTGACTTTCTTCAAGGTGCCACCACAAATTGTTTATTTTATAGATTAGAGTCCGGGTGTCCTGATCCCAGTTATAACTAAAGGGAGAAGCAAACAAACACACACACACACATACATTTTGTAGGTGCTTATGCTGATGACCTACACTAAATTTTTCTAAATTGACTCTATTAGGCAAAATGTCTTCCTTAAAGATGTTAAATGTTGTGATGCATCCAACTGAATTTTATAACTTTTGTTCCAATTTGCCCAAGGCCAGTTACCATTTTCAGAGCCCCAAGAATGACACATTTTAATTGAATCCCGTTACAAACACTTAAACTTTCACACTCTAATCAAGTCAGAAAATAAAGTTGGAACAAAAAAATAAAACTTTTCATGGAAAGGTCCTGTTGAATTAACTGCATAGCTACACCAGGATATTCAAGCAAAGCGAAAAGTTTAGCAATTGCTGTGAGATTTAGCCCAGTCTCAAACAGTTCATGTTACCCAAACAAATGGAAATATTTTCAATTATTTATTTTACCTCTTCCCCAAAACGTTAAATAATGCACGTTAAATATAGAAAATTAATAAAATACCAAAAAATGAGTAGATTTTTAAAATCACCTACAATTTTTTCTGTGACAGTAGAAGAACACACTTCACAAACCTCTAACCTTGGGGAGTATAACAGACTGAGGGCCCCAGCTGCTGAACCCCGAAACCCATCACAGTGCTGAGGCTGATCTCAGGCTTCTAAGGTAGGCCTGTTCCTGGAAGATGTGTGACTCTTCAGACCGGTGACTTTGGATCAAGGACTCTTCAGTGACCTTGCTGAACTTCCTTTTGAACTATACTGCAGTCTAAAGGGTTCACTCAAACTTTCTTTCTTCCTTTTCTTCTTTCGCTTGTCAGACATGCATGCCATCCTCTCCCCAATATTTCTTGGACATTTTGCTTAATAAACTTCTTGCATGTTCAATACCATCTTGGTATTTGTTGCTTAGAGGACCTAGACTAACACACCACTTGATGGCAATAATGATGATGATGGTGGTGATAGTGGTGATGGTAATGATGATAATAATGATGATGATGATGGTGATGTTGGTCATGGCGGTGATAAAAATTATGATGATAAGAGTTAACACTTATTGAATTAAAATTTTTAAAATGCCAAACTCGTATCATTTCTTGGCCTTTTGGGTAGAATCAAGTACAAAGATTGTGCTAAGAGATTGCCTAAATTATTTCATGTTATATTCCCAATAAACTCCAAAAGGTAATTGTTACCTGAGAAAACTAAGTCATAAAGAGGTTAAGTAACTAAAACAGACCACATTGCTTATGAATATAGGAAGCCAGATTTGAATTTTTGTTTTTTCAATGCCAGTAGAGTGTAGAAACACTGGTACCAGGAACCACTGCTTTCTGTTACCTCTGTATCAATATTTTGCAGTAGAATCTTCCATTCCTATTTCTGGATAGTTATAATTTAGCTACAGCTAATTCAAAATAATAAATGTAATAAGTTAAGCCTTTTTGTGCAAGAAACTGGATTTCCATTAGAACTTTGTGATTCCTCTGAAATTTGCAGTTGTGTACTCTTTGGTGTGTAGACCTGATCCAATCATTCAAGTACTGCTAGTAAACTTATTCTAATAATGTATTTTCCAGATTTGTATCACATATATCAAGAGCCACTATGTCAACTCTGTGGAGTTTGGAGGAATTTTTCCAGGCTATTAAAACCAACAAAGGTCAAGCAAATGAGCCACGGCCATGTAACTTAGCCAACTGGGATCATTAAAACATCTAACATAACAATGCTCAGTCTCCAATTTGAGATTTTATTGACACTATTATGTAGACCACTTAACAACAAACCAATAAGCTTTTTCTAAATGAAACAGTTGGTACAATGAAATACACTTTAAAAGATTTGAATCCCCTAAGCATCTTTCTAAGAAAGAATGTTGGCTTTGAACTCATAGCAGTTTACTAAATTAAGAATAGAACTTTCTGATAGCAGCAATGCCATTTAGAATAATCTGAGGTCTCTTTGACTCAGAAACTAATTGACTTTCCTCAAAGTCCTCCAGGAATCACTGGGTCAGTCTTCAGTCTTGGCAGATTTCTCAAAACAGCTCCCTAAATGCAGAGTTTTCTAGATTTTTCATATTAAACACTGGTTGTGGTAGCTATAAATGGTTTCTACTATATACCAATTGACAGTGTAAAGGAATGGTCCATCAACAACCCTCAAAAGATTCCTTAAATAGATATAAGTTTTAATAAAAAAGAGTGTGCTTCCTTTACAAAGATGACTTGAAGGCACATTACCCAGGAACCACCTCCTAAACAAGTTGCTTTCCCATAGTCCCTCCTGCATGGAAAAGAAAGCTACCACTTTGCTTCACCCTGACTCATCAGCATATCCCACTATTAAATTTCTACTGCTACTGGAATTTGGATGGGGTTTGAGCAGTAATTATGACACAACCTATTGACGGCTGCCTCAATTTTGTTGATGTTGGAAAGATCCACTTTCTAACTTTCTCCAACCCAGTACAAACCTTTAGCTCTGACTTTTAAAATGGCAAGAAACTGAACCCCCAAATGTTTTCTTAGCTTCTCAAAATCTACCACCTCTGCAACTCCTTTCCCAGATGTTACAACTCAAAATGTTAACTCTGTCCCTCGAAATCACATATTGTCTATACTACTCGTTTTGGCTATGAGTTACACATTGCCTTTTGCTGCTTTGTTTCTTGTGGAGCTTATCACAGCAACATGTTCTCTGTCACTAATAATTTGTGCAACATGGATCATGTCAATCAATCTCTCCAGCCTCTATAAAATAAGGAAAGTATACTGATGTTTTAGAAACCATGTTCCCTGGAGAGGAGTCAAGAGCTGCCACATGGGGAGGAGCAATGAAGAAAGGCATGCTGAGTGGATAGGCTCAAGTTCTCCCACCCTTCTTTCAACCAATGAAGCTCCATTTGTATCTTTTATTTATTAGAGATTTAAGTTAGAGTCTCTTGAAAATTGGTTTCGCTGCATTAAAATACATTCACAAGACAGAAAACATGCTATAAAAAAGACACCTGTATGCGAATGTTTATAGCAGCACAATTCATAATTGCAAAGCTGTGGAAACAACCCAAGTGCCCATCAATACATGAGTGGATTAATAAAATGTGGTATATGTATACCATGGAGTACTATTCAGCTATACGAAACAATGGTGATATAGCACCTCTTGTATTTTCCTGGATAGAGCTGAAACCCATTCTACTAAGTGAAGTATCCCAACAATGAATAAACAAGTATCACACATATTCACCAGCAAATTGGTTTCACTGATCAACACCTAAATGGACATATAGGGTTAACAATTATTGGGTGTTGGGCAGATGGGAGTGGGGAGGAGGGGATGGGTATATACATACATAATGAGTGTGATGCGCACCACCTGGAGGATGGACATGCTTGAAGCTCTGACTCTGGGGGGAAGGGGAGGAAAGGCAACACATGTAACCTAAACATTTGTACCCCCATAATATGCTAAAATTAAAAAAATATCCACAAAATAAATACATTCACAAGTTACAGGACTAGAAGGTTTCTGAGTTATTTGTAGTCATTCTAAGATTCTGTAAGAATATTAGTTCTATGTGAGCTTCTTCTGAGTCTTTTTAATTGTTTGAAAGAACTTAATCCAGAAACTGCAACCTTGCTCTTCTTTGTTAGTCTACTTTTCCCTCTATAACCCTATTTCAAGCAACCTCTTCCATTATGACTTCAACCATCAGCTGTGGTTGATCACGAGCAAACTCAACCTGAAATGGAGATAACACATTTTCAATTGCCTCCCAAACATCTCCGGTTAACACTCCAAGGAAATCTCAAACCCAAATTGAACCTGTTTTATTTCTACCACATAACCTCCTAATCTGCTTCTACTTTGGTGTGTTTTACTGTCATTTCTTAGCATCATCAGCCAGCCAGTTGCCTAAATCATAATCACAAGAGTCACCTTAGTCTTCCTCCCGTTTCCTTCACGCCTTACATTATGTTCACGAACATATCCTTTTGGTTCTCCTTCAGAGATGTCTCTTTACTCTTTTTCTCTCCCTTCCATCCCTGCTACTCAAATCCAGGTCTTCATCATTATCTGCTTCACCCTCTGCAATAGCCTGACAACTATTCCTAAGTCTCCATATCTCCTTCCTCCAATTCATCCTCTACACTGCAGTCAAAACTCATTCAAATATACAGACCTGATTGTGTAACTCCGTTTGATTAAGAATATATTACGGCTACCAAATACCTAATGTGCATGATCCTAACACCTACTTCTTAGCCTTGTATAATATTCTATGTGCATCACAACATGGACCTGTTCTACCTTTCTAGCTTCAGGTCCCACCATTTACCCCGTCATCAGAAAACATAGCCTACGTCAGGCTTTATCAAAGCATGCACCATCTACAAAACAATCAAAGAGGACACTTGCAAAAAATGGAAATGCATGGACCCCATCTGCAAATACTGTTATTACACAGTCTTGTATGAGGCTCCCAAATCTACATCTTTACAAGAACTCCAAGTGATTCTAATACATTCTAAAGTATTAGAATTCTAAACCATTTACCTTCTTAACTGGACATGACTACACCATTCTCCAAATACCACATTAAATATTTATACTTTTGTGCCTTGGCTCAAAATGTTTCTTCTGCTGATGCACCCTTCCTTTGTCTTTCCCTGACAACAAAAACAAAACAAAACAAAATTCTCTTCAAAACCCAGCTTAGATATCCCATACAATCTCCCACACACACTTCATTCCTGTACCCCTGCTCCACGCACCTTCTCCCCAACAGCTTCATATGATCGCCATGTACATGCCTCTCTCCCCACTAGAATGCTGGACTCGGGGATCACTTTATTCACTTTTACACCCCCAGGTTCTAGTACCCACAGTAGATAATTATCTATTTGGGATTAATTAATAACTACACAATAGTAATTCAAATAAATATCCATTCAATTTAATATAATTCTTCATTTCATGCCACGGAACCCAGGTCTCCAAGTACAACATGAGGACATAATTTTTCTGGATATTCTCGCATAATTTCTCTCCAACCAAGAGAAAAGTCATCATCCAACAATAAGCCAGCCTTGTCACAGCTTTAGTATGGTTGTGTCTGGTCTTTGAACTATGGAGAGGGTACTAGGGTGATCCTAAGAGGATATTTGGCCTTAGCTGTATAACACCTATGTTGAGAACAGCTCAGTTCTCCCTTCATCAAACCAGTTGGGCAACAAGAACTCACATGTGCCT
Source organism: Lepilemur septentrionalis (assembly GCA_963573855.1). NCBI lineage: Eukaryota > Metazoa > Chordata > Mammalia > Primates > Lepilemuridae > Lepilemur > Lepilemur septentrionalis. The sequence goes on along the minus strand of CAUYMX010059471.1, from coordinate 46,062 downwards.
GCATTTGCCAAGTTCTCAGCACTGTGGGGAAGCAAAGGATACGCTATAATCCCCATACCTCCATCACTGTATCCTGTTTTCCACATAAACAATAGGCAATGAGCAAAGCTCCTTTGTAATATTTCACCCTGTGAAAGAGCCTTAGTCTCCCACACTGTGTTACAGTGTCTGATGTGCATTCCTAACCTGTGTCTGCAATCTAGTCCTGGGTAATAATTTATAAGATAGATGAAGTAATGGGCCATCAAGAGAAAATGTTGCTTTTTCAAAGATCCCCAAGTATGCATCGGTATGATGGACTAAAATGACGCCAAGGAAGATTATTGTCTTTAGAGTAAATAATACACTTTCTCTCCAAGTCTCAAAGCCTGTATTTAAATGATTATTCATAGGCGTTGTGGGAGACGTTAAGCCTTAGCTTGGCAATTCCCAATGTAAAAATGGGTAATGTTTCAAAAACCTTGTTTATGAGTCACCTACCCAGAAACTCACCATTGCCTCTTACATTATGTTCCAAATTCCCACGCCAACCCCCAAATCTATTTATCTCATTACACACCTGACGAGTATTTAGTGACACCTACACCCATTTACAACATTGTTCCTTTGGGTAAATATTCTCTAAATTCCCAGTCAGGTGGCATGCAAAGACATTTCTACTCCATTCCAGAAAAGCAAATACATTTCTTTCCATGGGGAAAGATTAGAGAATGAGAATGAAAAGTGAATGAGATCAGATATTCCCAGGAATCAGAATCCAGTTAATCCTATACATATCTTCAAAAAAATGCCCTTCTGTAAATGACTATTTCTCATTAGGACCAAAGAATTGTAACCTCCACTATCAAGAGAGAGATTTTCAGAATTTGACGTGGCTCCCACCCTCTCTTTGTTACATAGTTGAAACAAAAACATGGTTTTGAAAGGATTTGACATTGAATCTGAAACAATACATCCTCTTGTCTATATTGTCAGTTTTCCCCAACTCCATTAACTGCATATTGTAATTAGTATACATTCTGAATATGTTTTAAGTGGGTGCATCACAGGAAATAGCTTCCTATTTTGATACAATTTTAAACCAGAAACATTTACAGTTTTAAAAACATAAAATAAACCCTTTCAGGTTATAAAAAAAACTAACTTTTTTTTCTATTATTAAAATGTAAAGGATTTTTAAATCTCATTTATTTTGTCAATTGGTTCTGCTTAACATTCTTCAGCCCAGTCCACTCTCAATTATCCACGCTAAGGAAGGGGGATCAGTGGCCTGGATAATCTAAACAGCAGACAATTTTAAAAGCCCTGGTATTTGGCCCGGGCATATTTTACAATCAAATTCTGATTATCCACACTAATGAAAGGAAGAACAGACACCTTGAGAAAGATCCAAAGCCAATATAGATCTGCTCAGCTGGCTTACGGCACCCCAAGGCAGAAGGCCATATCGAGTAGTAGGAGGAAAACAACAGGCCCCAGCTGCTGGGATGGTGAGCACCCACACCATACAAAACATACACACATAGCTACAATATTCATTTCAACACTTCTCATTATATTAGTCATCTTTAGATACACGGAGTTATGTTCAAACAGCCTCAGGTAAAAAGGCATATTATTCCTGTTGTTCCAAGTAGTTAATATATGATAATAATAGTTTGTATGTACTAGACACCTCTTTGGGGGGTTGCTTTTGCCCCTTCAGACACTGAGCCTCTTTCTACCACTACCAGGCTCACAGTAATACTCTTGAAAGAGTAGCATAAAGGGTAAAGATAAAAGAGGCAGTGTGCTGCAGCAGAACAAGCTCCAGCCTGGAAGTTAGGAAGCCTGGATCTTCATCCCCTTTTGGTCTCTGTTCGTGCTGATAGTCAGATGTGCATTCAAGCAGCGTGTGCAAAGGTTCAGAGGCATGAAGGTCATGGCACATTTGAAAGAATTGCATGCACTTCATTTTTGTCATAGAATATGATACAAATGGGGAAGAAGCAAGAAATGAAACTGGGGATGTAGTCAGAGATGAAATTACAAAGAATTTTTTCTTCCATGTAAGAAGTTCAGAAATTAATAGACCATCTATGGCTATACCACTCTGAATAGGCCTGATCTTGTCTAATCTCAGAAGCTAAGCAGGTTTGGGCCTGGTTTGTACTTGCATGAGAGGCGATACTGTCCTGTGGAAGGTAAGAAGACATTAAATGTTTTAAAATAATTATTGAAATTTATTGAACACAGTTTGCGTAGAACTGTTCTAAGCATTTAATATTCATAAACACACTTGATATTTACAACCACTCCAAGATAGGCACTATTACTGTTGCCATTTTAAAAACATGGAAACCAAAACCTGCAAAGTTCAGATGTCTTCTAAGATCACCTAACTGGTAAGTGATGGAGTCATTCTGTTTGATTTCAGAGCTTATGCTCTCACTCAAGAAATGGAAGAATGTGGTCAGAATTGTAAAAGACCATGCCATGAGCAATATGCAGGAGAGATCTGAGGACAGTGAGAGGAGGGGAGGAGACTTTCAGAAAACAAGAGATGGTAAGTTCCAAAACTAAAGGAATGGTCATAGTAAGGAAGAAGATGGATGCAATCGAGAGATTTAGAGGAAATAGAACAAAAAATAATCGGCTAAATAAAGGAAGGAGTAAGAGGAGTCCCATATTTCTGGCTTGGGCATTCACGCGATGGCCCATATTTCTGGCTTGGGCATTCACGCAATGGCCTAATAATGCTTAAAGAATCACAAAACCTTGTGCATCAGTGAACTCAGCTAGAAAGCAATCACTACCAGGTGGGCAAGCCCAAGAAGGAACAGCACAACTGGTACCTTTTATTTCTAGTACGATGCTGGCACATAGTCATCGAAATAAACAAATATTCTATCTTGCCTGATTAATTTAGTGGTGACAAAAAAGTTCATGCACATATACATGGGACACTATCTCGAGCCCATACTCCAAACAAATTTTTGAGATACAGCTATTTTTTATCTTGTTTCTTAAGTTTAAATATATTTACTCATATTTAGCTTTCTGTGTAACATCCATGTGCATTGTAGAAAGATAGGTAAGGGAGAGAGGACACAGGAAGAGGAGAAAAGAGGCAGAGACATGTTATAGCATATCAAGATATTTGTAAGTATTTTAAGAATAACAAGACCATTTACAGAACACTCCTATCAGGATAAAAAAAAACAGTGTATGTGTCCATGTTAAGTCTGTACACAAAATTTTAAAGTACCTCGCTGGGTGATTTTTTATTTTATTTTTCACTTGTTTGCATCTTTTAAATGTTCTACAATTATCTTGTACTTCTTTCATAATAAAAAATTTTTTCTAACTGTATGTGATAACCATCTACTTTATTCAGAAGCTTGCTGATACAAAAGAATACACAGATAAGCAGTCAGACCCTTACCAATAAATAACCCATGTATACCAATAGCAATGGAAGCAAATATCCTTCATCACTGCCCAGGAAGCCAACTGAGGTACTGAAAAACTTGCCACATGGAAAATCTGTGTGGTCAGAAATAGAGGGAGGTAACAAATTATGAAAAATGCAAATGACTTAGATCAGCTGACTTCAGACACAGATGACACGTACCCTTTCTTGGCAGAGTACCCGCCTCCACCATGGCTTTTCCCATATTGTCTGAATATTTCACTTTCTCTTGTTATTAATACATTATCTGAAATTCCATTCATTCCATATTACCCCATTTTCTTAGTCTGTTTGGGCTGCTACAACAGAATATCATAGACTGGGTGGCAACAGAACACCAGAAATTTACTCCTCCAGCTCTGGAGGCTGGAAGTCCAAGATCAGGGTTCCAGTATGACTGTGTTCTTGATGAGTGCCCTCTTCCTGGCTTATAGGGCTATCGTTTTGCTGTGTACTCACATAGCCAAAAGCAAAGAAGAGCTTGCTCTCCAAATTCTTTTTGTAAGGACACTAATCTCATTCATGAGGGTTCCACCCCCATGACCTAATTATTTCCCAAAGTCCCCACACCCAAATTCCATCACATTGAGATTTAGGTTTCAACATATACCATTTTGGGGTGAGAAACATTCTGTCCATCACAGGGTCTTTGGGTGAAGTGAAAAGAGTGGTTCTATTCACCCAAGAAATGTCCTTCCCATTTTCTTATATGCTTAATACTGACCTGGGAGAGCACAAAGTCACCACATCAATTAGAGGGAAGAGAGGACATTGTTTAGAAGGCTCCATTGACATTATGCAACAATGGTCTGGAAAGTCATTGGAAATAATAGAAGTGACAATCCCTGGAAGATTGATTAACACATGATGTAAAGCCTATTGAGGTATAGGTCCTAATTTCATATGACCCTATTAGAGAAAGGCTTAAGTAGCTAGAGGTTGCTTTCCTAGTCTCAAGGCCCAAGGACATGGTGATAGGGCCCTGGGATGACCTATATTTGCAAATACTGGAGCTCCCTGGGTCTTCTGGATGCCCCCAGTTTTGGTAGGGCAAAGGTGTCAGAAAAACCCCATAAGATAGAAACAGAGATCAAAGCCATTGCAGGTCCCAGTCCGAGCATAGGGTGTCCCAGCAAAGTAGTCCAACCAGCCAACGTTTTCAGAGACATTGAAGCAGGATGTAGAGAGTTTTAAAGATGGCACTTAAAGAGTACTGGCCACCTGAAGAATGGGGGCTCTGCTTGCGGGGGGTCTCAGAGCAGTATTGTCTATAATTTCTATATCACTTCCAATTTCTTCCTTATTGCAACTTCTGTCCTTAAACTCCCATTTTTCCACAATCCCTTTTTCTGTTGTGAGCCGTTTGAAACTCCTTCTCTGCGCTCCTGCCCTCCCCACGAATACACACATATTCACGCACACCCTTTCTTTCTCTCTCACTTACTATTTCTAGAGATTCAGCCGCCTACTTCTGGCTTTCCTCTGTTCATCAGCCTAAAGAAAGGCGAGGAAAAAGAAGCAAACGTATTTCACATCTGTCTTCACCTAATTTGTCAGTCACTCAGAGAGACAAATGGCCTATACAATGAGAAAAAAGGACAATTGATCTGGTTCGTATTCAGACTAATTATAGGAAAAGAGAAAAAAATAAAGGCTATTTGAAAGGCTTCTTTCTTTCTTTACTTTATGTATGTGCTTGTTAGAAAGAGATAAGGCATGAGAGAAGAATAATATATAGAAAAAGAATTATAGAATGTGAATCGTTAAAATATCAAAGAAGTCATTTGTTAGAACTCATGTATTCAGGAGACAGTTTTCTTGCAATATAGAGGAAAAAATCTATTTTTTTAAAAAAGTATACAGATTTTAAAACTCCAAATATTTAAGTGAAAACACATATAATTTCTTTGAATCTAGAGATCTGTGATAGATGAAAAATCTAAACCATACAATATGATCAGTAAATAAGTAGAAAAATAACATAATGTAGATTAGTAAAATAAGGTTAAGCAGCAAAAGAACAGCAGCTGATAATCAGGAGAAGGCCAGAGTAGAAAAGCTCGCTTTGACTTCAAATATAAGTACCCCAATTTAAAATTGGATTTAGAGATAGCAAACTATCGGAGATTGCAGGGAACAGTCTTGATTCGATCCAGTTTCCTGCAAGGAGATAGCTGACTAATGGCCACTGCAAAATCTGAATTAATTAACATCAATTTGTTTTTAATAAAAAGCTTCTGAAGCCCATTTTGATAATGAATACTGTCTAGAGGAAAATCAAACAGAGCTATCTGATATATGTGGAGCCACAGCTGTACATATTTGACCCCTATTTTACACAGTTGCGCCTCATTGATTTCTTCTGTTAAACTCCTGGACTGAACACTGAACAATGGTGGGAGGACTCATATATCTTCCACAGAGACCCAGTCTATGAACTGTAACCCTGCAGCAGGGCCAGAGCGTTTCTGCACCTCCAACATTGGCTGCCTGTCCTGATGAAATATAACCCAGATACTGTCCTTAAGAACAAATAACCTCAAAAGTGTGACCATGGAATCAGTCTTTAGGGACACAAACAAAAAGAAAAGACTTAAGACAAACCTGACATGTAACTGAGCTTCAAGTTCCTTGGCTTCAAATTTAAATCCACATAGAGTGGGCTTATTACAAAAGGAATTTCTGTATTTAAAGAGAATTAGAAATAGAACAGGAAACTATTAGAGAAACTTGAGTGTTTCTTATCTTGACGATGGGGTAAGGAAGTTTACGTTCATTAAAGTAGAGACTTATTTGTTGTATTTTGAAATTTTCCCCAGACATTAGAAATAGTCATATATCTTTTTATGCTAGTTTACTCTTGTAATCATTAGTAATGATACAAATGAGTGATTTGAATCAATTCTATTTCATCTCATACCATGGTTTTCGTATTTGTTACAAACAAACTTCTTCAATAACTCTGGCCAAACATTTTGCATATGTTTATTTAACTGTGATGATGATAATAATAAATAACCTATTTCCAATCTTTCATCTTCTGCTTTCAATAAAGACCAGAAGGATGGAAAGAAAACATACAAACCAAAAGACTCGGAAGCTAAAGGCTTTGGCTTGAAAATTCAGAGACTAAAACTGTGAATTAGTGTATTCATTATTAGGTGAGTGATGTATCCTTAGCCACTACTGAGTGCTTAGGAAGAACTACAACTTGGACTTTAGAAAAAAGGCACCTTAATACTTTATCATGTCAATGCGAATAATCTGCTGCAGTTGTCTAGGAGACAAGTAGCCAGAGTCCCTAGGCTCTGCTCTCATTTTCTAACTGGTATGCTGATTGCATTATAAAGGTTTGAACTGTCTATGATTCCTTTTGTCTCTGCAATTTCTGGCTTCTCATTTCAGAAAAGTACTATTTATTTTAATATGGTTCCCACTTGTATAAAGAACTTTAAAAACGTATTATATTTTTATATTAGATCCATCATTTTAATAAAAAGATATTTAATAGAAATACACTGTTTATTTCTCTCCTTATTTACTCATATTAGATTAATAGAGAAATTCTAATTATTATTACATAAAGTAAATTCCTGGACATTAGGGTAGGTAGCTCATTCTTTATCTTTCCACTGTAATTTGGCCCTGGTTGCCTCTCAGTAATTATTTGTTAAATGAATAAATAAATGAATAAGTGAATGCTCTTTATACTTAACAATATTTAATTACTACTAAATAAAAAATTGACATCACAAAAAAAACCCTGATACCACAGAAATATAAAATATCATCTCTGAATACTGTAAAAATCTCTATGCACATAAACTTAAAAATGTGGAGGAAATGGAAAAATTCTTGTAAACACACAACCTCCCTGGGCTCAGGAAGAAACAAAACTCCTGAACAAAACAATATCAAGTAACAAAACTGAGCAGTAATAAAAAAATCTCCCAACAAAAAAATGTCCCAGAGCAGATGGTTTCACAGATGAATTTTACCACACCTACAAAGAAGAAATGATACTTATACTGTAGAAATTATTTTATAACATTGATAAGGAAGAAATCATCCCCAACTTGTTCTACAAAGCCAATATCACCTTGATACCAAAGCCAGGAAAGGACAAAACAAAAAACAACTATTGACCAATATCCCTTATGCATATAGATGCAAAAATTCTCAATAAAATTTTAGAAAACCAAATTCAGCTGCACATAAAAAGAAATAATCCACCATACCAAATAGGCATCATCTCAGGGAGACAAGATGGTTTGACATACATGAATCTATAAATGTGATACATCACATAAAGAGAAGCAAAGACAAAAACCATATGATCTTCTCCACAGACACAGAAAAGGATCTGACAAAATTTAGCACCATTTTATGATAAGAATGCTTAACAAAATGGACATAGATGAAACATATCTCAAAATTATAAAAGCCATATAAGGACAAACCCACAGCCAAATTCATACTGAATAGGGAAAAATTGAAAGCATTCCTGCTTACAACTGGAACCAGAGAAGGTTGCCAACTGTCACCACTTCTGTTCAACATAGTGTTGCAAGTTCTAGCCAGAGCAATCAGACAAGGAAAGGAAATCAAAGGTATCCAAATGTGGAAAGAAGATGTCAAACTATAGCTCTTTGCTGATTGTATCATCTGATATCTAGAAAACCCCAAGAATTCTGCCAAGAGACTCCTGGAATTGATAAATAAATTCAGCAAAGTCTCAGGTTACAAAATCAATGTACAGAAATCAGTAGCATTCCTATACACCAACAACAGTCAAGCTGAGAATCAAATCAAAGACTTAATACCTTTCACAGTAGCAACAAAGAAAATAAAATACCTAGGAATACATTTACTTAGGTAGGTTAAAGACCTCTACAGGGAAAACTTCGATTCACTGAGGAAAGAAATCACAGAGGATGTAAACAAATGGAAAAACATGTCATGCTCATGGATTGGCAGAATCAACAGTGTTAAAATGTGTTCTGGTGGAACCTTTGTCCAAAGCCAAAGAATGGACGAAGAGCCTCACATGTGCGCCCCACAGTGGTGGTCCTTGGTCACTGATCCCCCCGAGCAGACAACTCCCAGTCTCTGTCGCACTGTGGTTGGCACAACCCTGGACATGGCCATGCCTGTCCTGAGGCCTGGCTGTGCACCCTGTCCTTCTGCGTGTGAACTTCATTCTTCTCCACCTCCAATTGATTATGGTTTATCACTGCACACAGGCTAGGGCAGAACAGTGCCTGTGAGTGCCCCAAGTATAGGCACTGTCTGCAAAGATCAGTCAGGGCACATGCTGGGAGCCCCGCAGGTGCTGAATTAATGACTAAATGAGCCAAAGAGCAGAAAAAGCTTAAGAAAGCTTGCCTTGCCTGAGAAAGCCAAGCTTCTTGAGGGCAAGGTCCAAGTTTACGTTAATTTCTAATGCTGTGTAAGCACAGAGAAACCCAAGGAGAACTTTAATTAATAACATTTAAGTCAGTGGTTCTTAAAACTGGCTGTAATGAGAATTATCTGGAAAATTTAAATAAAGACTGATTCCAACTCCATCCCTCCAAATTCTGAATTAATCGGTCTATGGTGGGATACTGGTCTTGGCTTTTTTAACTCCCCAAGTGATTTAAATGTGCACTCTGAGTTGGGACCAACTGTGTTAAATTAATGAATAAGAGTATGCCATATGGAAAGACACAGTACTGTCTGCTTATTTTAGCCTCTACAGGACTCTGGAGTCTTCCCACTGCTCTTAGGAGAATATTCAAATGGCTAGCTCCCAGCACAGAGCACATCTTGCACCCCTGACTCAGGCTCCCTGGGCCTTCTGTAAGTACCAATAATGTGCCATGGTGTTTCCTCCAGCCAGGCCCTGTACCTGTTCTGCTCTCTGCCTCACTGCCTTTGCACAGCCAACTCCTAGTTAGTCACCCTTCAAACTCCCTGGAAGCTGTTCAGATCTCACTGCAGACCAGATCAAGGCCAGTCTTCCAACTCCCACACCACTGGCTGCTCCAGAGGCCCTTACTACAATTTAACATTTGTGTACCATTTGTCAAGCATCTGCTCTTGCAGAACTGTTGGCTCCACCAAGGGAGAGACCTCCGCCAAGACCTCCTCCTTCTTTGTCATGGCCCTGGTGTTGCACATAGTACCTGCATAGAGGAATTTATTATTCTGTAAAATGAATGACTGTTGAATCAATAAACGGAGCTCTGCCTGTGGATTCAAAAGCTCAGGGGCCAAATGTTTGCTCTTGCAGCTAAGTGGCTGTGCAACCTGGAGAGAGTTTCTTAACTTCTCTGAGTCCTTTTCCCCTCTTAAGGTTATAGTGAGGACTAAAAATGACAATTTACATATGGCACTCACTCTAGGGCCTGTCATATACCAGAATGTCCAACAATGTTAGTTTTCTTTTTGCTCCTTCAAGGAATGCCCATAATCCCCAGAGGGAGTGGAGTGAACATATGGATTCTGTCTCACACACAGCAGATGGATACCTATGCAGGGAGGAAAGGAAAATACCTTAAAACTGGTTTGGAAAGAAAACAGCATCTTCTCCCTAGAGCATCCTTCTTCCTGTGGAACTCACCCAAGGCAAGCAAGCCAGCCAGCCCCCAGCCCGAACAGTGCTGCAACAACAGGCCTGATCCTGTGGCTCTGAGGCCCCATTTCTTTCTTTATTCTAGGAGCAATACCTGCTGTGGCAGGAGAATTCTAAGATAGCCCCCCACCCCTGACTCCCACCACAGTATGTACGTCCTGTATAATCCCGTCCCCTTGAGCGTGGGTGGGTTCTGTGGATACGATAGGATGGTCACTCCCTTGGTCGGGTTATGTGACATAAGACTGTCACATCGACTGGAGAGAGATTCTCCTGCTTGCTTTGAAGAAGGGAGTCATCACGTTGAGAGGGGGCCACAGAGCCAGGCCCTGAGGGTCACCTCTAGGAGATGAAAACCAGCCCCAGTTGGCAGCCAGCAAGAAAATAGCGCCCTCAGTCCCACAACCATAAGGAACTAAATTCTGCCAACAACCCAAATGAGCCTGAAAGAGGACCCTGAGCTCCACATAAGAACACAGTGCAGTTCAAGCCAGGTGCATGGAAAGGGGAAAACACACACACACACACACACACACACACACAGCCCAGTGAGCACCTTGCTTTCAGCCTTGTGAGACCTACACAAAGAACCCAGTTGGGCCACACCCAGATGTCTGCTGTCTAAAACTGTGGGATAATAAATGGGTGTTGTTTTAAGCTGCTAAATTGTGATAATTTGTTATGCAACAATGGATAACAAATAAAAGGCAGTTAATAGGTAGGAATTTAGTCATAAATAAGTAATTCTCCCATACCATCACCCAGGGACACTTGGTGTTTTTTCTGTTTGATGCAGATATTGTGTTATTTTTTAGCATATAGTCATTATTTTTTAGCATAGTTATAGTATAAACATTTTTTCTGTATCAATTTTAATTAGCTCTATAGCTAAAACATTTTGCACGCTATAAAATTTTTTTATAAACTCCAATTTTAATGGTTACATAATAGCCCATTGAGAAGATATGTCATAGTTTATGTAACCTTCCTCTCTGGTGTAGAGGAAGGTTGTCTCTTTAGTTGTCTCCAGACTTTACTATTCTAAATAACTTAGCAGTTAACACTCTCATGGGAGAAATTTCCCCTCCCATTTAGGATTATTCTTTTAGGTTCATTCGCAGACCTACTACCCCCTGCCTTCTTAATTTTCCCCTACCTATTCTTATACATATTTTCTAAATTTTGTATACCTCTTTCAAATCATTTATGTCATATCAAATATCAAAAGTAGACTATAGACAATTTTCCTCTGTGTGTCCCTTGTTGGGTTGTTACATGGGATACGTGTGAGGATAGAGCTAGCAACAGGGTGAGGAGAGAGAGACATTCGCCTTAGGTGCAAAATCTAAGGGGACACCAAAATACTCAGTAATCAAGATAAGTAATATTTTCATGCAATCGTATTAGTTTTTTAGAGCTGCTGTAACAAAGTACAGTAGTCCCCCTAACCTTTGGGGGATGTGTCCCAAGACCCCTAGTGGATGCCTGAAACCACAGAAGGTACCAACCCTTATATAGTCTGTTTTTTTCCTATACATACATTCCTATGGTAAGTTTAATTTATAAATCAGGCACAGCAAGAGATTGTCACCAATAGCTAATAATAAAGGAGAACAAGTATAACAACATACTGTAATAAAAGTCAATGAATATGATCTCTCTCTTGAAATATCTTGTTGTATTGTAAGCCCCCTTCTGGTGACGATGTGACATGATCAAATGCCCACATGACGAGATGAAGCGAGGTGAATGACATAGACATTGTGACATAGGGTTGGGCTACTGTCGACCTTCTGATATGTCGGCAGGAGGATCATCTGCTTCTGGGGATCCCGAGCTATTGAGTCAGGATGATGTTCATGGTTGGACGCCAGGAGAAGAAGATATCAATTACTAATGGGCCAGGGGCATACAGAGCATGGACACTCCAGACAAAAGGATAATTCACGTCCCAGGCAGGACAGCACAAGATTTCATCATGCCACTCAGGACAGTGCACAATTAAAAACTTATGAATTGTTTATTTCTGGAATTTTCCCTGTTGACCTCGGGAACTGAAACTGCAGAAAACAGAATGGCAGATAAGGGAGGATTACTATACTACAAACTGGGTAGCTTAAAACAACAGACATTTATTCTGTCACAGTTCTAGAGGCTTGAAGTCAGAAATCAAGGTGTTGGCAAGACCTCGCTCCCTCTAAAGGCTCTACGGAAGATTCCCTCCTTGCCTCTCACCTGGCTTCTGCTGGTGACTGACAGTCCTTGGTATTCCTTGGCTTGTAGCTGCAACACTTTAATTTCTGCCTCTGTCTTCACATTGGCCGTCTCCCCCTTGTGTCTCTGTGTGTTCACATGGCCTCCTTATCAGGACAGCAGTTTTTGGATGGAGAGCCCACCCACATCCTATATGACCTCATCTTAGCTAACTGCATCTGCAAAGACTGTATTTCCAAATAAGTTCACACTCTGGGGTTCTGGGTGGACATGAATTTGAGGGAGACCCCATTCAACCTAATAGAGCAACATTTTTTAAAAAATGAAAATTAATGCAAAAATCCAAGAGGAACAAAATTTCAAAATTCTATTAAAATAAATAAAGACAGAATCCACCCCTGCACAACTACGATTCACCTCATTTGCCTCTCGTAGTCCCAGCCTCTATAACCTTTTTATTTGTTTCTAGGATCTGACCCTCCACGTGTCAACAAGCATGTTTGTGGCCCACTTTGCACCAACGTGTCACAAAGGACTTATAAACAAACACTGTTGGAAACACTTCTTTTCCCCTTTGCACCGGCTGTCCATTCCAAGATGACTCCATTCTTAATGAAGAAAAGCATTTAGGACAGAGGCAGACAAATGCCTTCTGCCAAATGAGATCTAATTGCTGCCAGTGAGTGTCTGGGACAATCAACAGCAATGAGGACAAGAAGAGCCCTCCCCAGGGCTCCAACCCCGCACAGAATCCCAGCAAAACAGACGTAAGTTTGCAAAAACCTTTCCCGTCACTCCAGCAGTTCGTGCCACAGACTTGGAAAGGTTTTCAGAAATTCCAGAGGAGCCTACCTACCCCTTTTCAGAAAAACACACAATCTCTGCTTGTGTAATACATTGGTTTCTCAGCAAGGAAACATAAGAAATAGCACACTCTGGGCTGCAGTGATTCAAAAAGTGGGTCATAAATATCCTTGAATCCAATTACTGGAGCTGGCAGTGGACACCACAGAAAGCAGGTTCTGTGCGGTTTATTTTTCTTCCTCTCTGGAGTCATGGAGACAAAAAGCACTGAAATCTCCATGTTTCTCTCACCCTGAGAAAAGAAAGGGCAGAGAGTTCAATATGATTAATATCTATGGATTTTTTAGTACATAAAAATTCCATGCACTTTCTATCTGTAATTTCTGTGAAATCAAACTGACAAGGTCGATATTGAATCATCCTTGTTTTCAAAACTAGAAAAGTCTCGGAAAGGTATCTGACTGGCTCAATGAATCCCCACCCGTAAGAATGATCATTCTGTCAAACACTGGAATCGTCCATCCAGGTCACAGACTGCGTGCACAGTGGCAATTCCAGCAGTCATGGCCCACAGATGACTGTTTTTCCTGAGGAATGCAAAGACTTAAAGTTGTTCTAAGACACTTAAACATAAGTGATTAAGAAGGGTATAACCACCCCCCAAGCAATTCCTCTTCTAGAAATTTTCCCCGAGGAAGAAATCACTAATACACCCAAAACATTAATCTGTAAGGCTGCTCACAGCAGTGTTATGGATGATAGCAGAGCATGGAAAAAATGCCCCAAATAGAGGATGGTTAAGTAAATTATAATACACTTACAGTTATAGTATCCCAGGTAGTTTTCCAGCCTTGTGTAGTTTCCCTAATGTTTAATATTCCAATAAAGTAATTGAACTGCCCATTCTTTATGACACAGGGATTTCTGAATATTTCTAACAATTCATGAGAATAGCTGTCACCTCTTGGGTTCACACTGCTTTTAGCTTCTCCTGTCTCCTGGATGTATGTTTACCCTCTCTCCACATTACTGGAAACATGGAAACATCCCCTGTCATTAACCTCTCCAGGCATCACTTGGGTGTGTAATTGTGCATACAACAGTCTTAACCAAGGAGATCGTGCCCAAATGTCATTTTGAAAGGAGCGGGGTGAGATGGGCAGGGAAAGAATCTGATGGGAAAATAAAACTTAGATCTCAAAATCAGATGTCAATATACCTAAATCCATTGCTCATACCTTAATGCAAGGAGTTTTTTGCTGACCATTTCACCTCTTTGTCCCGGCACATAGCCCCATCTACAGTCCACTCTTACATGTATCTAAGTCCTTCTCACTTGCCTGGGTCCCAGGCCTGTAACCCCTGAATCACAGCCCCCAAAGGAAGCCAAAGCTCTGCAACCATCAGAACAACTCAAGGAGTTGCTTCCCTTCCATTTCCACTCCTTCCAGTGAAGGCTTTGGTTCCTGCCTTTGCATATTCAAAAGGCCCACTGAAGTGTCTCTTTTATCCCAATGACAGCAACAACAAAAAAGTCTCCGTTAAATGAATTTTGCTACCACACCCTAAAGAAACCAAGACAAACTGCCAATAGGTTTTAAAATAGCAATATATTTTCCTTCCCACAACATATTTAATTGAATTCCTCAGAGCTATTAAAAGTCATGTTGTAGAAAAGTATTTAATGACATGGAAACAGTGCTCATGGCATATGGATAAGTGACAAAAAAAAAAAAAGACCTATCAAAAAGTACGTGCAGTAGAATCCAAATTATATGAAAGTTGTGTATATATTTGATTATGAAAAGAGGAGAAGATTTGGAAACATATTGTTGTGTTTTTCTATTTTGCCATCCTACATCCATCTGCCTCAGGGTGAGGTATTATTACAGATGCCAAGAGAAAGATTAACTGTTTAGCTTTTGACATTCCAAATGGATTTTACCCCTGAGATGGGCTTGGAAGCTGGGAACTGGTCAAAGAGGGCCATTCAACATAACAGTGACATTGCCTAAGGGCTCAGAGGGAAGAGAAATGGAGACAGAGTGGAGAAGATGTTCAGGGAGAAGAGACTGTCCCAGACTGAGCACAGGGGACCACCGAGGGCAGGCAGGACTTTCCCCTCCTCCCCACTTGAGACTCAAGGCAGAGACCACTGTGCTGAGCACGCCTGTGATGCACAGCTTGACCCCAGCTTGGCTCGGAAGGCAGAGACACAGCTGAGTGCACCAGCGTTGAGGGTGTGGACTTAACCCAGACCAGCGGCAGCATGAGTGGACCAAGGGTGTCAAGAGCAAGTAGAAGAGATGGCAGAAACCCAGGGTCTGCAGTATCCACAGGAGCCAGGAAGACACCTAGGTCACAGAGGGAGGCCCCTGGGTCCTGAACAAGCTAAGAAAGAATGGGACATGTCAGCAGTCACAGATGCCCATGCAAAGGCCAGCAGAATGTCTAAAGATGAGACCAGGCTAGCTGTATCTCAGCACCAGCAGACAGCACCCAAGGGAGCACCAGCACAAGACAGGGGTCCCTCTGGCCATGCAGGCACTTACGTTCATCCTCCCTAGTCCTAAACGTCATTTCTGAGAGGAGCTGGGTGAGGCCGTCAGGGAAAGAATCTGAAAGACTGAGCAGTTGTCCCAAGAAGACAAAGTTAAGTCTAAAGGGACTATAAATGTTGGGCTTGAATCAAGTTCAAACTGTAATGAGCTAAATTGAGAGTCCTCTCTAGCAACCCCGTGCAGCAAATGGGGTAGGGGCCCGAAGGTGGCACTGCTTCAGAGGGTCGGACTCGTTACTGAGCAGTAATTCTTCAGTGTGCGTCAGAACCACCTGGAGGATCTTATGGGGTCACAGATTGCTGGACCCACCCCATGATTTCTGATTCCCAGGAGATCTGGAGTCTTGGCCTGTGAGTTTGCGTTTCTAACAAGTTCCCAAAGAATGCCAGTGCTGCTAGTCCAGGGATGATACCTTGAGAACCACTATTCTAGAGAACTAAGGAACTGCGTGGTCTTGGCCCAGCTGAACAGGGTGGTGTTGAGGCTTCTCCATCCATCAATCTACCTGTGACCAGAAGTCCATACACCAAATGGCAGCCGTGCTTCTACCTAGATTGTAGTAGGACACGTGGCTTGTATTCTTCACTTGATGCATTCTAGTTACCTACAATAAGCATACATTACTTTTGAAATCTGAAAAAAATATATGACAAAATTGTTATTCAAAAAGATAAAGAGGGTGGGAGTGGGGAGGGGATGGGTATATTCACACCTAATGGGTATGGTGCGCGCTCTCTGGGATATATTTGAAGCTCTGACTTGCGTGGGAAAAAGGCAATATATGTAACCTAAACATTTGTACCCCTGTAATATGCTGAAATAATAAATGAATAAATACATAAATATTTGTTGAATGAATGCATGACGGTGGTAAATAATGGTGGTAAAAAGTATCTTTTACTTATTCCTTAATAGGAATGTATCCATTGTTTTCCCATTAAGCCCAATGCTGTGTAGCTGATATTTAACATTTATTTAATGTTACGTTTTTTTCAACTCAATAAAAGGATTTCTGGAAAAAAGAAAAAAAAGGAGAGAGAGAGGGAGAGAGAGAGAGAGAGAGAGAGAGAGAGAGAGAGAGAGAGAGAGAGAGACTCGTTTTGGATCCAGCTAACACAGCCAAAGAAAATGAGACTGACCCAAAAGCCAGGCTCTCATTCTTCCTTCCAGGCCCGGCTGACTCTTCTGGTCCCTGAACTTTTTGCTGCAGATGTTTTACAATGACAATTCCCTTTTATAGACAAAGAAAGCAGCCACCAAACAGGTGTGATATGAGTGGTACAGAAAATCCCACAGACCTTTAAATATCTCCTTCGTCCACCTGCCTTGATATTAGAAAATTGCTCAATAGACTCATTCCTAAAGGACTTTGAAAGACATGCATTGTCACTGACCTCAGCCTCTATGTTACCTGGTAGGGACCATTGTTAGCTTTCTGACCAGGGAAAGCTGTGATATAGTACAACACTTGGATTGATCTAGGGTCTCTAGGAGAGAGAAGGAATCTAAGGAGTTGGGACAAGTGACAGGCAGATTTTGATGGCAGGTTCAGCATCAAAAGTTCCAGGTCACAATGGCCCAGCCTGGAGGAAAGAGGGAGCAGCTGTGTGCACCCAGGGGTCAGCCCGGGAAAGGGGACCAGAGAGAGGCAGCAGAGGCAGACCTGCACAAACAGCACTAAGACTGGGAGCCTGCTGGCCCCACCTGGCACCAGGGCTGCTGGGATGCACTGCAGTGCCAAGCTGGGACCCACCCTGCCTCCTCTGGACAGCGACCCAGCACGGGGGTTTGGAGGGGCTCCCACCGCGAAGGCCAAATGGCCAATACAAGTGGAAATAGCACATTTCGCACTCGATGAAACTTTAAAAATAGTTCATCCCCTTATAGAAAATTGTTCTTTGAATGTTTTGTGACATCTGATTTTCCGAAGGCAAGATTTTCTGGACAAGAAATGGTACTGGAGGCCCAAGTCTGGGTCATGATGAAAATCACAGAATGCATGGATCCCTTTTAAAAAGAAATGTCAACTCTTACAGAGGCTCAGCTTGCCTCCCGAATGAGGTGGGGCAAGCACGACCACCCCACCTTACTTCCTAGCTGCTGCCTTGTTTATAAAAATGGCTCAAATATAGATTTTTTTAAACTCTGTTTCACGGATGTCCCAGGCTTAGAGGCTGAGCAGGCTAAGCAGACCAAAAGCCTCCGTTTACTTAGAGGCATTGAAATCCACCTGCTTGGCCATAACACTCTGTAGATGTTATTTCCCTCCCAGCTCAGGAAGCAAATCCTTCAGTTGTCAACATCAAGTGGTTCCCTGGAATTCTGCCACAGGACTGGCAATCCATAGCTTCTGTATGCAAGATGACGCACACCACTGCACCCAGGGCACAGGTGACCTGCTAACTGTGGCGTCTTTGTCTGTTCCCTTGTTATTCTCCTTGCTTGGCTGCGAGCTTCTTCAGGACAGGGATCATGTCTGAATCATCACCTTAACCACAAATGCCTAGCACTGTGCCTGCTGCACGGTAGGCTCGTTAATGTGTGTTGAATGTGTGAATGACTGATTCAATAAATGCTTAACAATTCGAATGGTTCCCATAGAGAGAGCATTTACTATGCATTCAACAGCATGCTGAGCAATTTAGATTTTATGATTTAATTTAAGCCTCCCAATAAATCATTTTACAGCTAGGAAATGGGGGGAGGGAGAATGAATGGGAAAAGAAAAGAGGGAAGGAGGATGAAGGGAGGCAAGGGGAGGACGGCCAAGGGGAAGACAGGACTAAAAGGGAAGGCAATGGAAGGGGAGGGGAAAGAAGAGAGGGGAAGGGGAGGAGGAGAAGGGAATAGAAGGAGAGAGGGAGAGAGCGAGGAAGGGAGAGATTTAGAGACCAACTGGCACCTGCAAGTCAGAAGGCCTGGTGCAGCGACTGCGCTGAGAGGACTGCCGTGGAGCCAGCAGAACACACCATCTGGAGCGCTTGGCTGGAGGAGGCTGGTGCAAAGCCAAGACAGCAGTTGGCACCAAGGGTCTGACGAGAGTGACCTGCCGGACAGGCCCTGGCAAAGGAACTCTCCAGGCAGGCCAGATTCAAAAACCTAACAGGCAGGCTCGATAACAGTCTGTCAGCAAGTATGGAAGCTGGAGATGTTGATTTAGAAACCAGAGACTGGACTCTAATCCCAGGTTACAAACAGGGACTTACATGCAGAGCACAGGGCGGAATCCAATTACAGAACAGAAACACAAGGGAGGACCGGGAACGACACCCCCGGTCGGATTGAGGAAAGATATTTAATGTGTTATAGCAAAGTGTTTGCATATTTGTTTTTAAAGTAAAGACTTCATGGTATTAGGGGAAAATGTGGTCATTACACAATAAAATTAAGCAATGCAAAATAGAACAAAGGCCAAAGAATAAAACTCATTAAATTGCATTACCTAGGAGGCCTTGTTATTGTTGGTAGATTTCATTTCAGACCACATTCAAAGCACATGTACAGATAAACAGGGGGATGGGCACCCACATGGACCCTGGAACAAACAGGTAGATTCTACTAAATGTGATTTTTAAAGTATTAAAGTTCTTTTTACTTGATTTTACTTAAATTTAAAATTTACTTAAATTTGTGGCCCACATTTATACTTCCTCATAGTAGGAAAAACCTCAAGCCCAAAATATGGTTTCAAATCACCCCAGACCATGGTATTACCTTAAGGTCCAGAGAAGAAGCAAATGCAGGTCCTCTCTGAAGGACTTTCCTTATCCCAGCCCTCTGAGAATTCCTAAAGATCAAGTTCCAAGAAAATGAGCAGCTAGAATTTACCAGCACAAAATACCCAAGAAAACAAGGCACCATGTTTGAGAGTTTAAGCCAAAACAAGAAAGGGCAGAAACATCATGAAATATTCAGGTTTAGGATTATCAGATGCGTAATTTAAAATTATGCTTAAAGAAATAGAGGGACACTTGCAAATGAACAGGGAACTAGAAATATAAAGTGTCCCCAAACAGATTTCAAGAAGAACCAAACAAAACTTCTAGAAATTAAAAAAAAGCTAATAATTGAAGTTAAAACCTTAATGATTGGCTGAAAAGCAGATTAGTCACAGCTGAAGAGTTACATTGCGAACCAAAAGTGAGAACTGAAGAGATTACTAAAATCAACCACAAAGAGATGGAAAAATACAGAAAAGAAGTTAAGAGGCATGAAGGATGACGTAGGGAGGTGCAACATACGTACAGTTAGAATTCCAGAAAGAGGAGGAGGAGAATGAGGCAGATGCAGTCTTTGAAAAAAATAAGAGGTAAGCATTTTCTAGAACTGATTAAGTACTCTTATCCACAGATTTAAAAAGAAGAAAGAAGATATATAAAGAGATATACATTCTGAGAAACATCATAATCTAACTGGAAAATATTAAAAACAAAAAGAAGATGAAAAAAGTAGCCAGAAAGAAAAGATAAATTAATTTCAAAGGGACAAAAATTAAATTAAAAGTCTCTACGCAACATAAACCAGAATATAGTGGGATGATATTAATAATAATAATAGAAATTAGCCCTTATATGTATCTATATAATGGGCCTAGAAATGTTTTACTTGTGTTAACACATTTAATCTTCAAAGTAACAATGCGGTAAGCACTACTATCATTCTCATTTTATACACAAAAAAACCGAAGCAGAAAGCTTAAATAATTATCCCATGTTCACACAGCTGGTAAGTGTCAAAGTCAGAATTCAAATCAGGTTAGCCTTGTTTCAAAGACTATGCTCCTGACCATGATGTTGAATTAGTTTTCCACAGTAAGAGAAATCGTGTCAGCCTGAATTTTTTTGTCAGTCAAAGTATCTTTCTACAATGAGGCCAGAGGTAGTTTTCGGTAATGTCAGACGAAAATTTGAATCTGTAATTATAAACCTTCCCAGGAGGAAAATTTCAGGCCCAAACAGATTCACTATGAAATACTACCAAATATGTAAAAAAAAAAATAATAATAATAAAGCCAATAGTCCAAAAACTCTACCGGGGGTCAGGGGCAACATCCCAAATTTCATTTTTCAAGGCAAACATAATCCTGATACCAAACTTGCCCCCCCCAAAAAAACCCTCAAAATTACAAGAAAGCAAAATTATAAATCAATCTCACTCACGAGCACAGATACAAAATTTGTTATCTAAATATTAGCAAACCAAATCCACCAGGGCAATTTGGCAAAATCTGTTCAATTAAAAATGCATTTACCCTGTGGCCTGGCAACGACAATTCTGGGAATTTATTCCACAGATTTAACTGCTCTCGTATGAAATGGCAAGTGTTCGCTACAATATAGAGCATTCATGACATCACTGTATTAGAAAAAGATTGGAGACAACCCAAGCTTCCAACAATAAAGGTCTCATTAAATAAATTATTGTACATCCATACAATGAAATATTGTACAGCTATATATAAACAAATGATGACATTCCCTATGTATTGAAAGATCTCTGTGGCATATTGTTAAATTTAAAAAACCAAAGTACAGAACAGTGTTTGCGTTATGCTGACTGTTGTATTAGAAGGTAGAAAAATAAGAATTTATATTCATAGTTGTATGAATACTAAGAAACATCAAAGGATTATGCAAATCTTCCATGTAGTGAGATGGGGTATAATCAGTGACGGGAGAAAGAATTTTTCATAGAATTTTCCCATCATATATTGTGTCTTGATTTTTGAACCATGGGACTATACCACAAAACCAAATAAATAAATATTAGAGAATAGTAATGTCTTAGGGGAGGAAGCAAAACAAGATTACAATGAAAATATATGACAAAAATAGCATATAAGCAATGAAGAGCATGATCAAAATGAAAAGGTCCCAAGGCCCTTCATTATTTGGAACAGTGAACGAACATACTCGTTAACTTAGAATGTAAGAAGTTAAGAATTAATGTTATTGTTGATTTAATTGATATAAATAAGATTCTAATAACAGGCTCAAAATGTATAAAGCAAACTTTGACAGAACTGCCAGGAAATAGATCTCAATCATAGTGGGAGATTTTAAGATACCTATCTCAGAAATGATTGCTTTCAGGAAGATAAAAAATAAATAAGTAAGGATATAGAAGATTTGAACAACAAAATAAACAGTCTTGATCTAGTAGCTATATACAAAACTCTGGACCCAATAATAAGAGAATAAAGTGCATATGAAGTATTTGTAAAAATTGACTTTGTACTAGGCCATAAAATAACTCTCAGTACATTTCAAACAACTGGTAGCATCAGACTACGCTTTTTTACTACAACTCTATCAATACAGAGATTCACAACTAAAAACATACACTACATTATAACATTTAAATAAAATTAATTCCAATTTTACCCAAACTATAGAAACATTATAAAATAAAAATTATACACTCTCACACATATTATGAGGCAAACATGACCTTAATTTGAAAACAGAGTGAAGACCTTATGGGAAAGTAACGTTACAAGTCCAACCTCACACGTGAACAGAAATGCAAAAACCCTATGCTAAATATTGTGCTTTTTCTATTGGCAGAGCAGGAGGGGATAGAAGTTGAACTAGTAGCGATACTGAAGCCAGGATAGAAGATGGAACAAAGACAGCAGTGGTCCCAAGGAAAAAGGTCCCCAGAGTCCCTGCTCATTACCAGAGAACTTCAGCTCTCTGTTTTGCAAGAGTTCTGGATCTAATCGCCAAATCGAAACTCTCTCGTGCGTGCGTGTGTTGGAGGGCAGGGAAAGAGTCCTCCCCTTACTACAATAAAATCAACTTGGCTATAATTTTTTAATTTTTTTTTTGACACAGAGTCTCACTCTGTTGCCTAGGCTAGAGTTCCGTGGTGTCAGCCTAGCTCACAGCAACCTCAAACTCCTGGGCTCAAGCAATCCTCCTACCTCAGCCTCCCAAATAGCTGGAACTACACACATGTGCCACCGTGCCCGGCTAATTTTTTCTATATATATTTTTAGTTGGCCAATTAATTCCTTTTTATTTATAGTAGAGATGGGGTCTCACTCTTGCTCACGCTGGTTTGAACTCCTGACCTTGAGCGATCCGCCTGCCTCGGCCTCCCAGAGTGCTAGGATTACAAGCGTGAGCCACCACGCCCCACCTCAACTTGGCTATAAAATTCTTGGGTCACACTTTGTTTACCTCAGAACTTTGTAAGTATTATTTCACTGTGTTCTTGCATGTATTGATCCACTTGTTTTTTTCTATGGCCTCTCTGTTCATCTCTTGGTTGACTGGGATTTTATCACAAAGTAGTTGATATCTTTGCTTCCAGAATGGCTCTAAAGTATTTATTCCCTGATTCTTTTATGTTTAATAATTGCTAATTTTCATTTTGTTTTGTTTCATATTTTCCCTAATGATTGTAGCTAATTAGTACATTGATTGGATTGTTGCTATGAAAGGTCTCATGATAACTTGGCCCATGTTCAAAAGACTTGTTATTCTAAATCATGACCTAGACCTAAAGAATGCTATCTTTTTCTTTCTCCAATAAATTTAAAAGGATACATTTCAGAGTCTACCATCTGAACCAATTTTATTCTATAATGTAGTTTGTCTTTTATATCAAATTTAGATATTCCTTCTAGAGAAATTTTTTTTCTATGAAATCTTTTAATACTTTTTCCATCCCATTTATTGTGTTCTCTACTTCATGTTTATCAACACTTGATCATTATTATCTCTCTTCCATAGCTGTTATCATCTTTTTCTATAATTCTTTTATTCTCTTTATAAGTCATCTAAATTTAATAAAATTTTCTCTAGCTCTTTCAGGATTTCAATGGTTACATTTTCAGCCATGATTATTTTCTTCCTTCCTGTTTTTAATTTATTACTCTTGCAACAGTGGTGCCTTATTGCTCATTTTCTTGTCTTAGTTTTGCAACCTCCGTTTCCATTTCATTCAGATATTTTACTAATATCATCTAATTTCTGAGCTCTTCTAAAAATTTAATCCAAATTTTTCTTAAATTGTTGTATAGCATGAAATACAGTCACCCCTCTGTATTTGCAGGGTCTGCATCTTGGATTAAATTAATGGTAGATTGAAAATATTTGGGGAAAAAAATTAATGCAATAATGAAAAATAATACAAACAAAAAATATGGCATAACAACTATGTATTTACATAGTATTTACATTGTAAAAGATATTATTAGTAATCTAGAGATGATTTAAAGTATGAGAGGATTGCATAGGTTATATGCAAATACTGCATCATTTTATATTATATAAGGAATGTGAGCATCTGTCGATTTTGGTATTCTTGGGGGTCCTGGAACTGATCCCCTATGGCTACTGAGGTATGACTGTACTTACAGAAAAGTTTCTCCTGTTCCTTAGGTTATTTTTCCCCAGGATGTATTCTTCAGCTATCAACTGCACTCTACACTCCTTTCACTTCTCCTCTTTGCTCCTATTCTTACCATTATTGTTGGTAACTACAGTATATTAGCTTAAGTGCCGGGCAGTTTATTTTGATCTTGCTCATGCTTAACAAGGCAGCTCGATCCTTTGATGAAGAGTAGATGAATTCTTGTAGACTTCCTTCCTAATTGAAATCCATTTCCCATCACTCCAAATTTAAATTTAAGAGCTGCGTATGAAATTTCATCAACCTGAAGATAGAGGAAGAAACAAGCTCCATGCAAAATCTTGGCTCTGCCCTTTCTCATCTTAGATTCCATTAAATACCCTGTAAAAAGGTTCATTCCACTTAGTAAAGTGGGCAATATGGATCCTGCCCTTGAGCTTTGAACTAGACCCTTAATCCAGTGTGATGCACCAGAGACTGCATGTCATTGACTGTCAATCCCAGTCGCTTCCTTCCCCTTTTACCCATCTCTTCCCAGCAGCTGTTTTTACTTCCCAAGACAGAAGATATCTTAAGCTTCTTGCTCAATTTTTATTCTTTTATCTTACCAATTAGAGGACATGTGCAAAAATTCTCAAGATTTCGTTTATAATCTTCTTTCCTCATGGGGTTTGAAAGAAAAGTATTTGTCTTTTTGTTTACCATCTTGATGGGGCTGTGTTTCTTTATTTTGTTATTATTGGTTTTTTATTATTGCTGTTGTTGCTTAAAATAAAAACTGCTGGTTTTATTTTATTAGACATAGAGGGAAATAAAATCTAGGTTCTAACTTTATTCCACTACATTTATCTGGAAAGTAGATTGAATACATACTGACAAGGAGAGATATATTGTTGAATAGAAAAGCAGGTTATAAAACAGAACTTATAATTGTTTTATTGTTATTAAAATGCATATTTAATCCATCTGCGTATGTGTATATATCTGTCTTAGCCTGTTTTGTGCTGCTGTAGCAGAATACCACATGCTGGGTAATGTATAAAGCAAAGAAATTTACTTGGCACATGGTTCCAGAGACTGGGGAGTCCAAGAGCTTGGCCCTAGCACCTGGGGAGAGCCTCCCTGCTGCCCTCTCCCATGATGGAAGACAGAAGGACAGGCAAATGGGAGAGACAGAGACAGGAAATCAGTCCAAACATCCTTTTCATCAGGAACTCACACTCATGATAACTAACCCACCCCAGTGGATAACAGCATTAATCCATTCATGAGGGCAGAGCCTCTTAAATGTCTTACCTCCTAACGCTACTACAATGGCAATTAAATTTCAACATGAATTTTAGAGAGGACATTTAAAGCATGACAATATCTATATGTCAACATATAGATATGCTAACTATACTATATAAATATAGTATATGAATTTTATGTAAAAATATATAAATATAAACCAAAATGTTAATACTGGTGTTCTCTAAAAGAATAATTTTCACTTTCTTCTTTATATCTATGTTTCATAAAATTTCTTTTTTTATTTTTATTTTAATTTGTTCTTACTTTTTTAGAGACAGAGTCTTGCTCTGTCACCCAGACTAGAGTGCCATGGCCCAATCATGGCTCACTGTAACCTCAAATTCCTGGGTTCAAGCGATCCTCCTGCCTCAGCCTCCTGAGTAGCTAGGACTATGGTACACCCCACCAGGCCTGGCTAAATTTTTATTTTTGTAAAGACAGGGTCTTGCTATATTGCCCAGGCTGATCTCAAACTCCTGGCCTCAAGCGATCCTTCTGCCTTGGCTTCCTGAAGTGCTGGCATTACAGGCATGAGACATTGCACCCAGCCTAAAATTTCTATAATAAACACATATTTTTTTTCTCCCAAGGCATGCTATTGTCTTATTTTTTGTTTGTTTTATTTATAGGCTGAGTTTTTCTAAAACGTATTTGATGTGGTTTTCAGCAGAAGAAATATACAAGGTTAATAAAATAGAAAACCAAGACCAAGGGGAAAACAAATAAGTAAAGGGGAGAGAAACAAAAGAGCCGCACAGGTGATCTGACTCTGCGGTGAAATGGGTTGCTGGGGTTGCTTACATCCCTGCCACGTCCAGCCTTGGTGGGCCCTAGGTCCTGGTGGATGGTCCGTGGGTTCCTGCTAGGGAATGGGGAGTGAAGGGAGTGAAGGAGGGACTGGACCCTCCCCATCCCTTTAACTGAACGGTTATTTCCTCACATGAGGCCAGCAGGAAGCAGAACATGTAGCCATGTCATAAAAAACCTGCTTTTTACACCGACAGCCGGCCCAGCCAATGCATCAAGAAACATCTACAAGTTGCTTACAGGGCAATTTAAACAAACCAACCTTTGGCACATTAAATCGAATATTAAAATCAAAAGCCAACATGGGGACCATTCAGAAACTGGCTAAATGCTCTCTGCAGGAATAGCACTTTCATGTGACTGTTCACAATGTTGGAGGTAGATTATTAGTCAGGGCTGTGGGTTGAACAGGCACCCAGCTGCCCTTCCTGCCTCCGCACATGCCCAGACTGCTCTTTTGTTTGACGCGGCCCCATTTTTGTTAAGCATGGCAGAGTGCATTTCATCAGCTACCGCCCACCCAGCCCCGGGCCTAATGCCTCCCATTGTCCAGCGGATAAAATACAAATCCCACAAATTGATGTTCAAAGCTCAATGTGACAATCAGGTCACACCCTGACCACATAAACTATTTCCGATTCAAATTAGCAAAAACCTACTCAGCCTAATAGGTGGGGGTACGTAAGTGCATAAACTTCCCCCTAAAATGTGACTGCCTAACAGGAAAGACAGACATATGAATAAAAACTGGTAATACCAAGTGGACTGGCATTTATAATGGAGTTCCAAATCATGGGATAAATTATTCTTTTATATAGGGTGAGTGGCTTTTAGAAAACATTGCGATGGCTTGAAGTCATCTGAGCTGGGTCTTGGAGTAGAGAGAGAAAGTTTGCTAAGGAAGGGTATCGCAGGTAGGATGGGAAAACAGCGCAAAGGTGAGAATGCACATTTTTTTGGGGCGGGGACAGAGAGCGATTCAGAGCCAACTGGACATGTGACTAGAAAGATAGGCTTGGGCTGGGCTGTGAGGGACTCCGAGTTCTAAAGGATTTATACTTTATTCTGTGGATGTTAAGAGGGCTACCAGGAATTTTTAAGTCTTGGAGTGACTTGATCATGTTTGAATATTCAAAAAGATATTTATTTTAAAAGATCACTCAAAGTACTCAGGAAGATGATGCAGGACGAGGCAGAGAGAGAGATTGAGACTAGGGTTCAGCTGTAGACCATTATAATAGTTTTGACCAGTGACTATGAAGGCCTTGAGCAGAGTGATGGCAGGGGAAACTGAGGCAATGGCATGTATGAGATTTTCCAAGGTAGATTCCAGTGAAATGAGCGACCTGCTGATGTGAGAGTCAACAAGAAGTCCAGGGACTGGGTGACCTGAGAGGGTGGGAAATGGTGCTCACCAAGACGAGAAATTCCAGGTAGGAGCTGGTTTCCTGGGAAAGATGAGCTGCGTCTAAGATATGTGCACTTAAGAGGCTGTGGAACATTAGGACAACTAGGGGTAAAGGTCTGGGATTCATTAGCAAAGTCCTAGCTCAAAATAAGCATGTGACAATTGTCGGTATGAGATAGTAGTTGAAAGCCGTGGAACTAGATTTCTAGCTTTCAGGGATGATGCAGACAGCTGCGAAGGGTCATCACACTCACTGTGACAACTAGGAAGAAATGGGTAAGCTAAAACAACTGTTTAGTTTTAAGTGACACCAGAGAGTCATGGAAGCAAAGAAGCCTAAAGAAACAAAGTGCTGGTGAAGGATGAGGCCTCCCAGGTGCGAAGAGATCCTGGCTACTTTCCTCCCGAAGGTGTCTGCCAGATCCTGCGTGAGTATGTAGAAAATCCGACCTGTCATGGGCAGGGGGACTTTTCAGGGATGAGGAGAAATCAGTGGAGCTTAGAACAACCTTGGGCTGGCAAGAAAGACTGGAATCCGGAAGAGCTTTAAATGTAAAGCTAATTCTCCGTGTCCACCAATCCACCTCGTGTACTATCTGCTGGGCGTGCAGTCACGGCAGTCAGAGAGCCAGGCTGGGCTGGTGAGCAGAGAGAGATGTCCACAGTCATGCAGTCCTGGGAGCCCAGAGCCCCTCTGGAGGCAGGGTCGAAAACCCACACAAGACAGTATCTTGACCCTTATCTCTCACCATACGCAAACAGTAATTAGAGACAGACATGTGAAATGTGAAAGCTGAAATTATTTTTGTACTTGGCCAAAGTGAAAAACTTTTGTCCATGAAAGACACCATTAAAAGGCTGGGCATGTTGGTTCACATCTATAATTCTAGCACTTTGAGAGGATCGCTTGAGCCCAGGAGTTCAAGACCAGGCTGGACAACATAGCAAGATCCTGTATCTACAAAAAAAAATTTTTAATTAGCTGAGCATGGAGGCTTGCACCCAAGTCCCCGTACTTAGGAGGCTGAGGCATGAAGATCACTTGAGCCCAGGGGTTTGAGGTTACAGGGAGCTATAATGATACCACTGCACTCTAGCCTGGGCAACAGAGCAAGACTCTGTATATATTTAAAAAAATAAACAAAAAAAAAACTTTATTAAAAGAATTTTTGATCTTTTTTTTCCTTCACAGACAACAATGAGGAATAATAAAGGAAGTAAAAGATAAAGGCTGAGAGGCCAGGCACAGTGGCTCACACCTGTAATCCTAGCACTCTGGGAGACAGAGGCGGGTGGATTGCTCAAGGTCAAGAGTTCGAGGCCAACCTGAGCTAGAGTGAGACCCGTCTCTACTAAAAATAGAAAGAAATTAATTGGCCAACTAAAAATATATACAAAATATTAGCCAGGCTAATAGCCGGGCATGGTGGCACATGCCTGTGGTCCCAGCTACTTGGGAGGCTGAGGCAGGAGGATTGCTTGAGCCCAGGAGTTTGAGGTTGCTGTGAGCTAGGCTGATGCCACGGCACTCACTCTAGCCCGGGTAACAGAGCGAGACGCTGTCTCAAAAAAAAAAAAGCTGAGACAAAATATTAACTATACACACATACACATAAAACTCTGACATCACTTGCATCCAAAATATGTAAAGAACTCCTAGAAATCAATACGAAAAGCCAAACTACCCAATTAAAACAATGGGCAAAAAACTTGAGCAAAAAACTTGACAAGACATTTTACAAACGAATATATCCAAATGACCAAAAATCCCAAGAGAAGGTACTTAAAATTAATCAGGGCTATGCAAATGAAAACCACAAAGAGATACTACTGTGTTATCATCAGAACAAGCTAAAATAAAAAGACTGACAACTGCAAGCCTTAGTTACGACACGGAGCCGATAGTGGGACTCTCATAAACAGCTGGCATGAGTTTCCAAATGCTAAAACACTTTGGAAAACTATTTAGCACTTCCTTTAAAAATGTAAATATAAGATTTCTGTATGGCATAGCAATTCTACTTCAAGCTAATTACCCAAGATACATAGCAGTATATATCCACAAAAGGGTTCGTAAAGGTTTTTCATGAAAATTGTATTTATAATAGCCAAAAATTGAAAACATTCTGCAGCAAAAGGAAAATGGATGAATAAATGGTGGTGTACTCTTACGATGGAATACTAAACGGCAATGAGAAAAAGAATGAACTGCTGAGCTACGCAACAGTGTGGAAGAATCCCAAAAACATTATGTCAGATGAAAGAGATAAGACATAAAAGAATACCGACTGTGATTCCATCAGTAGGAAATCCTGCCCCTAGACTGAATCCTATACTGGAAGGGAAGAAAGCTATGAGGGGCATTACTAGGACAACTGAAAAAACTGGAACATAATCAATAGGTTGGATAAAGTTATTGTATTGGTGAAAATTTATGAAGGTGGCACAGCTGTACTGTAATTACGTGAGAGACTATTCCTTTTCTTAGACTGTCCACTCTAAAGAACTTAGAGGGAAAAGCCCATGATGTACACAACTTGCCTTCAAACGATTCGAAGAGAGAGAGCAAACAAGAGAGCAAATAAAATAAGGTGAATCTAGGTGAGTTTTCTTTTCACTGTACTATTTTTAATTTTGCAAATTTTTGTGAATTTGAAATTATTTCCAAATAAAAAGTTTTCTCAAAAAACAAAAGCCTTTTTAAATACCCCTATTGACAAAAGAGCAGACTGTAGAATACTGCATATTAAATGATCATCCCAAATTGTTAACAGTGGTTATTTCTGGAGAGTAGAATTATGTGGAGGTAGGGGAAGGGAACAAAGAACTTTTTCTAAATTATTTGACATTTTCAAACTTTCAGTATTATTGAGGGAAAGGTTATTTCAATTTTTTAAAGTACAAAACAACCACTGAAGTATTCCCTTTTTTTTTTTTTGGTGGCTCAGGCTTGGACCAAAAGCTAAAATGTATCATAAAATGTCTAAAGTGCTATTCAATCTTTAAGACTCAGCTTAAATGTCACCTCCTCTGGAAAGCCTTCCAATTTAGAAAGGATTCTTTGGCTGGATGTAACTCTAATAAGTATCAGTGGTGAATAGATTGGCCATTGGAATACGAGGAAGGCTTGAACTAATAAAATAAGAGAGAAGTTATAGCTGGGCTGCAGGAAACACTGGAACCATGAAATAAAAGGTCACCAGACACTCCATCTCCTAAATCTCTCTTCATTTTGGCTTCATTTTCTCCCACTACAGCCCATTTTGTTCTGTGAAAGTTGTCAGAGTCAAAATGGAGTCACTTGTGTTAAAAACCCTGACAAATAGAGGCAGGGAAGGCCATGAAGGGAGGGTTTTCATGCACGAATGCCTGATAACAAGAACTATCACAAGAGACTGCAAAAACCAAAATCTTGCACAAAGACCATCCAACCTTACACATACAGAAAATACTTCTTCGAGGACATCTGCCTAGCAACTGCCTGTCCAATCTTGGACTGGTGTCACCTTGTTACTATAACCAAAGATAATTATCTTAAAACAATTATGTAATCCTCTTCATTTCTCCTTTAAAAATGTTTGTCTTCCTTCCCCTCCCTGAACATGCACGTAGTTTGCTACGCCCATGGCAATGCCTATTCCCGAAGAATCATCACTTTCTTCAAGAGAGTCTCCCTCTCTGTTATTTAGGTTGACACATTCACATGGCAAGAAACATGCCTGCCTACAGCACCTAGGAACTTTGTCTCTTAAAATGCACACTCCTAGAAAGAAAGAGAACCTCTCAATTTTAGTTTGAGATATCTCAGGGAAGGAAGTAAATTAGCCAAGTTAAGGTCAGGCTCCTTCCCTAGACCAATTGACTAAGGCCAGAGTGTATAGAGTAGATCGAGTGGTGTTCCCACCATTGAACCAAGAATTGAGATTATATACAGACACGAAAGCTCCTTCAGAAACCACAGAAGAAGGAGATGATGTTATACTGTCCCATGATTTTTAAGTTTCCAGCTCTCATATCACCTTCAACTGGTGGTATGGCTGTTTGTGTACTTGCCACAAATCCTCAGTACACTGTAAGTTCTGTGGGGATGAGAAACATATCTTTTCACTGTGGATATGCTCTAAATTGATAACACAGTGCTTTCCGCATAAGTGATGAACTATAAACTCCAAGAGGAAAGAGATTTATCCACCATTTTCATTAAACCTTGAACCATGCCTGGCACTCAATAAATATTTGTTGAGTGAAGGAATAATATATACCCAATCTATGCAGTTTGGATGGATGGATAGATGAACAGATATGGAGATTTTCCCCTAATAAAGAGAAATTTGTCCTCTGAAAAACCAAGGCTTGCTTTCTGAGCTGACTGGCCTGGGTTGGTGGGCCTGACTGTGGCCATCAGGCAGGAACAATTAGGAACTAACATTTGGGATGTTCAGGCCCAGGTCTCAGCTTCATTTCCAACAACCTGTTTATTGAAGCCGTAGGACTGAGGGTGAGCAGGAAGGCAAATCAGTCTTCTACAGCTTTTCCTCCCTGAAAGACAAAAAGGTACCTGAGCACCCAGCTTAGCAAGATTGACGTATATGTGAATTCCATCAGCAAATAAATGCTTGGGTATCTCCTGCAGGCCCAACACTATTGGAAGACAGGAGTAAGTGTGCTGTGCTGTAAGAGGAAAGAGCAAGATGCTGTCAAGGTTTATAACCGACAGACCTAACTCAGCCTTGGGATCCGGATGGCTCCTTGGAAGAACAGACATTATAAGGACAGACTTGAAGGAAAAAATAGAGGTTAACTAAGAAAAGAGCCTGGAGAGGGAAAGTGCTCCAAGTAGAAGGCACAAAAGCCCACAGCAGGGAACTTACAAGGAACTGAGAACTAATCAAGTGTGTGGGTCACCACTTATCTATAAGGATGTTCCTTGTAGTATAATTTATGGAGAAGGAAAAGCGAAAACAACCCAAGTGTCCAAAATGGAGAAATGATTAAATAAGCTATGTGATATGATGGTAAAATCCAACAAACCATTTAAAATAATGCTACAAATGAAAATGCTCAAGATATACTGAGTTAAAAAATATGATATGAATTTTGCTGTATCTCTACTATATTTTATATATGCATTGAATGTCCAGGCTGATTACCCCAAAATTCTACCTATAGTCATGTCTGAGGCTGAGAATGACAGGTAATGATTTTCTACTTTGTGATTGTCAGTATTTCAAAAAAATTGTTTTACAATCAAATATACTACTTCTGTTGTAGAAAAAAAAATTTAAAGAAGAACCAGGTTTGCTTTTTCAGTCGGTCTCCCTGTGCATTCTCCCATGTGAAAGGCAACAGGCAGGTCCAGCCAGGAGCTGCGCTGAGCAGGCCCCAGGCTGTGCAGCTCAGCAAAGCCACCCCTCGGGTCCTCCATTCAGAGCCACCTGGGCTTGTGACCATCTCTCCTGCCACAGCCTCCTTCTGAGTGGGACTTTTCCTCCCTCCGGAGAGTTTGTTTTACCTTCATTACACAAATGCTGCTGCTCTGAAAGTCATTTCACTAAGGGACTCGTCTGCACTGGGTGGGCATGGGAGAGGGAGCCACACTGCTCTCAGCACGTAGCCTGGGGCGAGCTGTCCCTCCTGGTGGCCGCAGCACCGGGAACAAGCGTGCCTGACACTGTTTCTGATGGACAAGAGGCTGCTGCTTCTCAGCCACCCACTGCCTCCTGCCCACCAGATGCAGAAGTGTTCTCTTCTGCCCTAAAACGATGGACCTCTTCCGCAGTGGGATGACTGCACAAGTGAGGCAGAAGAGAAAGAGCTTCTGTGAACTAGAGCGCATGTATGCCATGGTTTCGAGCACTTGGTCTCAGCCTTGGCCACACATCGGAATCACCTGGAGAGCTTCCAGAAACGCTGACATCTGAGGGCCACATCCAGGGATCACGATTTAATCTGTCTGGGCTGGAACTTTGCAAGCTCTCTTCTAAGCTCTACACCTGCACTGCATTTTCCCTCTGAGTTGTTCCTTAAGTGAGAATGTTCTTCCCACCCCACAGTCCTGCCCTGCTCTCGCCTTTTTAATTTAATCATTTAATTTAACTTTTTAAATGAAAACTAAGTTTATTTCAAAGTATTACGGGGGTACAAATGGTTTTGGTTACATGGATTGTTTTTGTAATCCTTGAGTTAGGGTTAAAAGGGTGCCCAGCACCCAGATAGTGTTCATTGTACCCATTAGGTTCGCAAGCTATGCATCCAATAAAGGACTGATGACCAGAATCTTCGAAGAACTCAAGCAAATCCAGAAGAAAAAAATCAAACAATCCCATTAAAAAGTGGACAACAGACACAAGCAGAAACTTCTCAAAACAGACTAATGGCCAATAAACATATGACAAAATGCTCACTGTCACTAATCATTAGGGAAATGCAAATCAAAACCTCAATGAGACAGCACCTTACCCCAGGCAGAATGGCTTTTATTAAAAAGTCCAAAAACAGTAGATGCTGGTGTGGATGCAGACGCAAAGGAACACATGCACTGTCGATGGGACTGCAAAGTAGCACCATCTCCTTTATTTTAAACCACTTCTGAAATTCTGTTTCCAAGAGGAGCTAGAGCCTAGGCAGTGTGGTCTCAAGCAAGTCTCTTAACCCTTTTGAGCCTATTTCTTCACTCAGACACTCAAACTGATCTGGTTCACAGTTTTCCAACATTTATGGGCATTCTCTCCCTGAGAGACAGCAGTAGCAGGCAGACAGCACTCTCTCCTCAGAGGCTGATTTTGACTCCTCCAAACTTCTAAGCTTTAGCAATTCCAATCCCTTGTCTTTTTCCCCCAGTTCCGGAGCCAGAAGCTGTCTCCTTGGCACCTTAATACTCAGCAGGGGTCAGCAAACTTGTCTGGCGAAAGATTAGATAGGTGGTAAATATTTTAGACTTTTTAGGCCATATGGTCTCTGTTAAGACTATTTGTCTCCGTCATTATAGCATATAAGCAGCCACAAACAATGTGTGAACAAATGAGCATGACTGTGTTCTAATAAAGCTTTATTTACAAAAACAAGTACAGGCCCGTGGGTTTTAGTTTGCAGACACCTCCCTTTAAGCATTCCAATTACCTAAGTAACAATTTTAGACCTAGTTTCACAATTCTTCATATTAAATTGTCTATATTTAAATAACTGCTGTTATTTCTGTCCCTTAACCTGGCTATGCCTGACACAATTTCTCCAATGTATTTTTATTAGGTAGAGGAAAAAATTTAAGTATTCTTTTCAATGCTTCCATATTATTTGAATTTTTTATAAACATATACTTTGGAAAAATTCTACCTAAAAATGTGTTCCCTTTAATAAGCTCTTAGTACTGCCCTTCCTCTGCTTTAGCAGCAAGGGGAGACTATTTATATGTTAAATATTTCATTTAAGTGTCTCCTCTGAGGATGAAATAGTTGTGTTCATCTCAGAAATACCACCACTTATTCCATACTGAATTTTTGCTCTGATTCTGGTAAATTTGTGTTTTAAATATATATTTTTGGAAGAAGAAGCAAAAGAACAGTAGCTGCACTGCCAGCTCCAGGGTGATCGTGAAAAAATAGATAATGGATGGAAAAATGCTTTGAGAAGCTTAAAGTGCCTCACAGATACGAGGAGGTGGAAGGAATCACAAAATCCTTTCAGCCTTCCTAGTGAACGCTCTTAATGTACCTTAGGGAAAATAGTTAATCTACGTATTTCCTGCTTTTTATGTGCATTTCTCTTCCAAGCAGATATTCGTTGTGTGTTCTTCCTAGCCATCCGCATTTTGTGCCTACAAGATGGCAGGCAGGGGCCACGACTCTACCGCCAGCAGGCAGTGCCACGGGCCACTGAGCCCTCGGTAAATGCCGTGGCATCGAGAGTTGGCAGGGGAACAGCCCCCCATGCTGTTTCCTGGTCCTTCCTGCACCCATCTGGAAGCATTGCATCCCAGCATAGTCTCAGCTGGAGATTTACATGGGGAAGGAGGAAATTTACATTATACCCTAGAGCAGAAGTTCCTTATCTACGGTCTTAGTTAGACAAAAATATTGAAGTTAAACACTTCCTTCCAACATTAATGTTGGCAACTATGTCAACTGTACCTGTGGCTTTCTCAGTAATAGCAATCACAGGGTTTTTTGTCATATCGCATTACAGTTACCGTATCTGGAAATACAGCACCTATGCTCACCACTACTTCAAAATTTATGGTGGTAATCAGACCCACTTCTAGATCTTTTTATGTAAAGTGTTAATAACAAAGCACATATATTACTATATCTCTATATCTCATATTTTTCTTTTTTGTATTTTCATAACTGTATTTCAATATTATCAGTTTCTTTTGTAATCCTATGTATTTTATTTTCTGCATTTAAGGGGTGCTATAGGCTTCACCAGGCTGGCTGCCAAAGGCACATGAAAGCCTAAGACCCCTCACCCTAGGAGAATAGATCAATTCTCCCAAAGTGTTTTGTTGTTGTTTTTGTTTCTTAATGTATATCTTGATCCTTGCTGGTTCTTTTCTTTCCACTCCCAGATTCTCATACACACTCACTGCAACTTCAAATTTCTCGCCCTGTTGAACTATGCAGAGCAATTCACCTCAGCAACCTTGTTAGGTTGTTCAGCAAAATAAGGGTTTCTCCAGTTACAAAACTCCCCTTCCTTTGAGGATCCCTGACAGATTACCTTTTTTGCCTTGAAGAAGACCTTGGAGTCTTAGCCACTATATCATGGGCTTATTAAACTGCTCTGCTCAAGAATAATTTGATGAATTGTTGCAGAAAATAAGACTCAGACACCAGGCTTTGAGGAAGACTTTGTTATTTTCTAAAAAGCCTCCTACAGAAAGGAACAAAGCAAACACACACAACACAAAATCTCTACCACTTGTGCACCCAGTTCTTTGACTAGCCTTTCAATTGAAATGTACAAAAGGAACAGTGGATTCTTTCAGGTATGTTAAATTAAGAAGCAAGATGTTAAATTAAGAAGCAAGCTGATCACAGCAAAAAATTACAACATGGCAAGATACTTTGTGATGTTCTCTTAAAAGAAAGCCTGAGTTGGCAATTTGTAAAGCACACTTATAACTGACTTTTAAAAGGGATCACAGTATTTGTTCAAAGGAAGTATAATAAAACATGATTCTTATTTGTTTTCCAAGGTCTAAACCAACAATCCGTGTGACATGTAGCTTTATTATTTGGGACAAGGACGGCATGAAGATTTCTTCTGCAGAATGATGCACCTTAGCACACCCGGTTTACAGTGCCTTTTTCAAATGACACAGGGAAGTGTCACATGGTAACCATCAGTCAAGGAATTGCAGAGTAGGAGGAAGCAGTTTTTCCCGGCAAGTGATAATAAGCTACAAAAGAAAGCAAAGATTGTCGAGAATCATACAGGACATATTAAAACTCAATGACCTCCCAGTCCACAATATGAGACCTGAGATATTGACCTGCATCTCTCTACAGTTCTTTAAGAATTCCTTACAGTTTCTCTGTATCTATAGAGATATAGATCTTATGCTCATACTTAAAAAATATTTTCACTGGGTACAGAATTCTAATTTGGCAACTTTTTTCTTCCACCACATCAAGGATATAGTTTTCTGGCTTCCATATCTGCTTTTGATAAGTTAGAGGTCAGTCTATCTATAACCCTTTTGGTGGCAATTTGTCTTTTCTCTTGGCCTACTTTTAAGTATTCCTTTTGTTATTTAATTTTCTATAAATGAGAATTGATTCCTTTTCTTTTTAATCTTCCTTGAGATTGGCTATACTTCTTGAATCTGTAAATTGGTAACTCAAGAGTTATCTCTCACAACACAGCCTCTTTTACATTTCCCATCTTCTCTATTTCTGGCAGTCCAATTACATGTATATTAGACCTTCTCACTCCATCCTCCACATTGCTTAATTACTTTTTCATATTTTCCACCTCTCTGTTTCTCTATGCGGCCTTCTGTACTTTTTTCTCACTGAGATTTTGGCCTGAAAATTATTCACTCCCTTGTTAGCTCTTCAGTGCTTTTAAGATTTTAAAACCAGCATTTCTGGTGGTTTTCATTGGTATTTTTGTTCTGCATATTTAGTCAAGCATATTTCCTGAAACCTA
This sequence comes from Lepilemur septentrionalis, assembly GCA_963573855.1. Classification (NCBI taxonomy): domain Eukaryota; kingdom Metazoa; phylum Chordata; class Mammalia; order Primates; family Lepilemuridae; genus Lepilemur; species Lepilemur septentrionalis. The sequence goes on along the minus strand of CAUYMX010059471.1, from coordinate 8,398 downwards.
TGTCTGTGGTTGAAATTTGATGAGTAAAGCTACTTACATGTTGGAAAATTGGGCCACTAACATGGGAACCTTGGCCTATATGATTTGTTGAGATTCTGAAATATGTAAATATCTTTTCTATCTAATACTAAAGACCTTAGAAGTTGATGAAATCTTGCATTCTTTCATATCCCCAAGTACTTTACAACTGTTACTGACATTTACAATTATATCCAGTTGAATTTTGAACATTTCTTATGATTTTGTCTGACTTAAAGTCACAATCTATGATGTCATTCTACTAATGGAAAGTAAAACAGCATCATGATATGTGTGTGTGTGTGCGTGCGTGTGTGTGTGTGTACGTACTAAACCCTACACTATATTCTTTACAGTTTATATTAACTTTTACTCATATCAAAAACCTTATTCCTAGAAACAATAACATTTATTTGCTTTAACTGACAATTAATAAATTACAAAATAGCATTACTATATCAATACAGTGATGCTACTCAATGAAGTTCAATGGAGTAATTGCTATTCTTTTTACCCTTAGAATACATCCCACTAAAAATGGCAGTCTAATTAATTTGTATTCCAGTGTATCCCCAGAACTCTTTGTATTAGTTCCCAATAATAGTCCTCACTTAATAAATATTATCGAATAAATTAATTTTAAAGTCATTCATCATCCTACATTCTATGTGTTTTTTTTTTAATTACTTATCTGAAGTTTGGTTTAGTCTCATTGTTTCCATCTCTTTTTTAATTCAAAGGTGTTGACATTCTAACAGATGGTAGTTTTAAGTTCTCAAGAGACTAACTTTGACTACTAGTGTTTTCTCAGTGGCAATATTCAGCTAGAGGAGTACAGTAGAAATCAGTTCTGTCATACCACTTTAAGAGATGTGTGTAAAGTCATGTGTGAGAGTTTTATTTAGCACCTCTCAGCCATCTGCAATGACTAAATGCATGATTATATCTGTAGATTCATAAACATAAGATCTAGATAGGCAAAGTAATTGTTCTTTCTACTATTCAATTTCTAGAAATATTAGAAATTGCATGTTTTTATATATCCAATTAAATTTTTACTTTACAAAATTTTGATGTTAGAACTTTTTATGTTATCTTTATACCTTTCTGAAGTAGAATATTTTCTTCCTTTTATAATGAGCAATAAATAGTCCCTTACTAAAATAAGAAATTACCTCACATATTGTTATACTGAAGTTTACAGTTTATAAATCAAAATCATTCTCCTAATGAGTGTTATTTGTGACCACATCAGTTATAGTCTTTAATTTTCCTTCTGGGCATTTTTAAGAGAATTCTAGTATCTTGGAATTCCATGTGAGTACCAAAGAAAAACACATGCAAACACAGTTGTTATGATTATGTGTGAGAGTACTACTTCATGTATTATATTATGAATGTATTTTTAGGAATCTTACTTTTAATTAAAGACAATCCTAGTATGGAATGTCAAGTTCTGAGAAGACTTTAAATAAACGCAAATATTCATTACCCTAATGTCATATAAGTTCAAACTTCTAAAAGCAAATTGTGAATATTAGAAAATACAACCAATTATAACCAGATAAAATACACTGTTCAATAAACAGATATTAGAAAACTTTAACAGATATTACACCTTAAAGTTTTACTCAGAACAAGAGAAAGGACTACATACAAACAAAAACCAGGTGCTTAACATGGAACTGTGCAAAACCTATAGAGGGAAACTAAAATGTTCCTGAAGGGCACAACAGCAAAACGTTGGAAACAAGCAAGTTCTGGCAATAAGAGATCAGTTGAAGAGACTGTTGTAAGGCCACACAACAGAGTACCATACAGCTAAAAAAAAAAAAAAAAAGTATGTGGAGGCTTTCTATTTATGAATATTTAAGACAAAGAAAAATCTATAGGTTACATAGTAAGAAAGCAAGATATCTAACACTGTCTTTACTGGCCGCCTTTTATAATGAGAAAAGGCAGAAAAATAAGAATAAATATTCATACTTGCTTGCATTTGCAAAAGAAAACCCAAGATGATAAGCATGAAATTAGTATAAATGGTTACCTATGAGGAACAAACTGGATGGAATAGATGAAAACAGAGGTAAGAAGAAACATTTTAGTACATACTTTTTGTATTGTTTTCATTTTATTGACCCATGAAAGTGTATTACTTATTCAAATAAAAAAATTATATAAAATGTTCAAGAGGAAACTTTTTTCTAGATGCATATAATTTTTAGATTATTAGAGTTTGGGTAGCACCAATTCACAAAAGACATCATTTCTTACCACTGCAGCTAGAATAACACAATTACGATACATTCCAATCCCATATTACATTACATTGAAATCTCATATTATGTTACATTTGCATAAATCAATTGCTCTTTTCCCTATGGAGGAAAAACAGCAAATCACATTCTTAATACTAAAGGAAAATATTTAATTTCTCATTTTCATTATGTAAATGTTTTTAGCCACCTTTTGAAGTTTAAAAAGGATATTATACAAAGGTCTCCATATCTGAAAAATATATTTTAGAAAAACAAGATACACAAATGACTTTTTAAACCAAAAACCACCTCCACATTTTTGCTTTTTATAGAACTAAGACTTTTTATTCCTAGACTTGTGTTCTCTTTTTAATAGATCAAAAGATTTTGAACATAAGACAAAACTGGAAAAATAGGGCTCTTGTTTTTAAAGCGGTTTAATTCATAATTTTTAGTTTTAGACCACACATTTTTCACACATTTTTCATGGCAACAAAAGTACAGAGACTTTTGGAAAATGTGCAAGCAGAAGGGCTTTCTAGCTTTATCAGTGAAAGCTTCACATCCGAATGATGTATTTATGTTTGTTTGGAGAGAGTGTTCCAAGTAGTCAGTCATTCTTGAGATCCTGTACTCATTGAATACAAGATTATTCAGTATTCAAAACAACCAGGTTTGTTTTGCTGAATGTTTGTGCCTTTGGTACATTTGCTATGATCCAGTATTCCATTGTGGTCATTCATAGATTGAGAGACTACACATTTGCCACTGCCCTAGTGGAATTATCAGGCCTGTATGTGACCACACTGATGGACATGTAGAGTCTTGTCTGGTGTTGTTGTAGCTCTATTTCTATCTGGAGGACTTCACCCGCCCCATAAAATTGCTGCAAAATAAAATATTTATAGCAAGACCATGAAGAGAAGACTCACCACCATCAAGATGGCCATACACACAAACCCAGAACTTACTTATTTTCCAGTGCAGCTGCTGAGTTTAGAGAACTGGTAACTAAACCATTTGCTGGAGTATTGCACAAGGACGGGGCAGGCAAGCAAGAGCTCAGCGACATCAGGAGATGAGGGGCCTGGAAAGGGGCCAAGAGGAAAGGTCTTTCTGGCAGACGCAGCGACTGTAATGATGGGTAAGAAATAATCCTATGGGAATACTGAAACCCAGCACTTTTCAGTCTGTGCCCCAAGTCCTCAGGCCAATGGGCCTGCATCTCCTAAGGGCTCTTTATGACTTCTTGGCAGGCTTCACACGGTTTTTACTTGGCCAAACGGATGCCACAGGGTAACCCCCTTTCCCTCCAGTGCAGGGGTCAGCAAATGTTTTCTATAAAGGGCACGACAGTAAGTACTTCAATGGGCTGTTTCTCTGTTGCAACTACTGAACTCTGCCATAGACAACACAAAAACAATGAAAATGGCGGTGTACCAATAAAACTTTACAGACAATGATATTTGAATGTCGTATAATTTTCACTTTCATAAAACAGTCATGTTTTTCATCAACCCTTTAAAAATATAAAAATAACTCTTAGCTTGCTGGCCATACAAAAACAGGTGGCAGGTCAGGTTTGGCCTACGGGCTATAATTTACCAACTGCTGTTCTAGATGTTGGAGGAAAACAGCTGGAATGTAAGCTAGAACCATGCTGGGCAATCCCATTTCCATTTCATCTGAATTGAGCTCTCTGGCTACAGAACTATGTGTCATTATGATAACTGAAGGCTTTAGGCTGTTTAAAGTCTTTATCAAAAAAGCTACTTAATTTTGGCTTAATGTCATAATTTTTGCTCTCTGTCTTGACGAAGCTTTCAAGTTTATGGGTTCTGCTGTTACATAAAAATTGGAAAATTTGTCTCATAACATCGGGGACTTAATCTGAGTCTATGTTAATGAATATATTTTTGGACCAATGTTTTGGCAAAGTGATAATGTCTGATTTCCCTAGAACAATGGTTCACAAAGAGTGCTCACCAAATTGACAATATCAGCATCACCTGGGCACTCACTAGGAATGCAAATTCTTAGGTCCCAAACCTGCTGAATGGGAAACTTGAGGTTTGACCCAGCAATCTGTGTTTTAACAAAAGCCCTCCAAGTGATCTTTATGCACACTAAAGTTTGAAAACCACTGATCTAGGGGAAAGTCTGAGACCCTCCAGAAAATAACCATATTATATAATAAGTAGGACATGTGTTTACCACTGTATAGAAAGTTGATACATTCAATTTGCTAGTGGTTAAAAGGCTTCTAACACCTAGCTGAGCCCTGGATGGGTCCCGGACCAGCTTCCTGCGCTACAACATGCAGGAACACGTGCAATGACAAGCTGCCGTGTTGGATAATCCAGGCACACACAGGCACTTCTGATTTGTTCTGCACCTTTGCTTTGCCAGGTGTGTCCTCCAGCTGATATATTGACTGGTAGAGGGTACTTAGGAATCCTGGGATGCTTGTATGGGCATGAACAGATTGTAAACAGGGTGAAGGTAGCAACCTGCAGTTTTTCTGATGGCCTTTTTCTAATCAGGGGCCTTATTCTTTCAGTCATATAGTTGTTTTACGGTTGGTAAGTGACAGGAGGAAATAGACAGTCCTTGGGAGAAGCAGCATTAGCAGCTGCAACAACTCAAGCAATTCCCCGACTAAGCTCATCTGTGTAATTGATGTGGGTTGTTGGTCATGGTAGAAAAGGCAAGAGAAATTGGGCCTGGGAAGATGCTGGAGAGGAAAAATAATGTACTGGCCAGGTAAACAACAGAGACCTGCGCTGGGATCCTGGAGACAATGGCATTAGAATTAGGAACAATAGAATGAATAGGCTGACATGCTCATTAAGGTGACATAAGTTCTCAAAAAAACAGATTTGTTTGCCATCAGCGTTAAAATGTCCTGACCTCTTTACTGGGTGTCTGGAGGTACGTGGACTCTGGGCTAGAACTAAGATGCCCTGTTTAAGGAGGTTGTTAATGAAGGGCTCTTATGCCTCTTCTGCTTATTGTGAGCATAGATATTAGGGCATCAAAATGGTCTCACAGGCAATGTGACCTTGGTTTTAGCAGGAGGCGTCCTAAGGTAGGTCCCTGTCTCATGAGGGCAGCTGCCCATAGACAGATAGGACTTCTACAAGGGTCAAATCCAAACTGGAGAGTTCTTGTAGCTTAGTCACTGTTACTTTTCCACTCAAGATTGTCCAGACAGGAAGACCTGGTCCATATATATTACCATTTTCAACCTGGAGTTTATTGATGTATTTAATTTGCAAAGTAAATCTCAATTCAGTACACACATGTGCCAAGGAGAGAAGAATGTTCTTCATGAATGTCTCAGGGATGGTTTGAAGTCATTTAATAAGATGATGGCTGGGTGCTTTTCCTCAGTTCTTGCAGCAATAATCATCCAACCAGATAAAGGGTAAAGCAAATAAATAACAACATAAAATGGGTAGCCCCAGTGTAAGAACACTGTGTGTCTGTCTGTGATGGGATGTAGGATTGGTGGATGAAAAGGGTAAAGTGTTGCTAAGAATGGTTGAGGCAGGCTGGCAGGACAGGCTACGTCCATCCTGTTTAAATCTAGGGGAGACATATGGGGGTTTCAGAGAATTCTAGGATGATGGTTTTTCCAGTGCCCTGGGTTTTAATACAGTAGTCATTTATTGGATGGAGTTTATGGAAGAGTTAGCATTGAGGTGTGATGCCACAATCTATTGTTCTTGTAAACTTGCAGGAATGTAAGATCAGCTTCCTCCTCTTTCCTTAGGTTTTGAACCTTTTTGTGCTCATGGATGGCTGCTTGGATGGGTTTATGAATCAGTCTTGGCTTCTCACTGAGGGCTGCATTCTGGATTCCTTCTGAAACCTTGGACAACAGTCTGTAGACAAAAATCTGAAGAACACCCTTCAGAGGACCTTAACCATTCTCCACCATGGAAAATTACCTATAGAATTCCCCTAGGTTATTTAAGAACCTTGAGGACATTCCTCTGACTTCTGATTATAATCTATTAGTTTTTGGATAACCAGCTCTAATGGATACACTTTCTTTATGTCATGTATTAATGCCTTTCTATTTCAAGCGAGCCTATCACAGAGCCTTTAAAACTCCTTTAAAATCTCATCAGATTGGGGGACAAGGATGTGGCTGGTCAGACCCAGGAGAAATCACATCTCTCCCTTGTTGAGGCTCAAAGTTACTGCCAGAGATTTTTAACATCTTCGTAATTAAGATCTGCTACATCAAAAATGCTTTTAAGCTATGTTGTGAATGTTTCCAGTTCCTCTCTAAGTTTTGAGGACATTTGGGCCATGGACACTACTTCAGACCCAGCCCAGGAGACACAGGATCCCAGGCAACAGGACAATAGGTGGGTTGTGACAAATATGTGCTTGGGGCATTACTTGATCTATAGAATTATCAATATCAAAGTAAAATTCATCCAATGGCGGCCTCCATATCTGCATAATATACACACACCCAGGAAGAAACCTTTACTAAAGGCCCAGGTATTTTGGATTCATCTTACTTAGATGATGTCCCCATAAGGGTTGTTGGGGATAATGCCCAGAAGTTCTTCAGTTCTTGTTAAGATGCAGAGGCCAGGAAACAGTCCCAGAGGCAGCCTCTGGGGGAATATGGGAAGTGAACATTCTGCAAGACTTTTTCAGGCACCTTAGGAAACTTCTTCCTCACGGTTGACTCAAGTTTGTAGACTTTCTATTCATGTTGGAGGCACTCAAGCATCTTGTGTCTCATCTAAGCTTCTCCTCCCACTTTCACCTACACTCCATCTGCTCAAGATAAGTATTCTTCAGATTTTCCCTACATCGTGGCCCATCAAAAAAGAAAGTAAAATTTCTAGTCTTTCTGATTGTACTTCTTCCATATTTGAACAGACTTTACAGACCAGTCAATCAAATAGTTTAGCATGAACTTAGCAGTGTTGGGAAGCTCTAGTTAATTCTTGGACCCAGCAATGCCGGTGGTCGATTGATTTAGACTAGAGATGAAAACCAAGACATCAAATGTTTTATAGGAAAGATATCATAGGTGGAGACAGGTGACACAGACAATAGACAAAGTGCAGCCACCATTTATGACCTGGAATTGAAATGACAGAGCCTTCTAAACTGAACTGTTCAGTTGCAGCAGAGTCAGCTACACCAGCCCCAGACAGCAAAGGGAAGGTAGGAAAAAGGAACTGAAAGTGAGACGGCAGGAGGCCTTGCTGTGTGTCCTCTGTCCTTGTGATGCCAGCATTTCTCCTAGCCTCTGGGGCCACATGGCTACAGATCCCGCTGACTACACCAAATTGATGGAGAAAAATATCAGTGGTTCATATTTTCAAGTAAACTCCATCATTCACAAAAATCAGCAAGCATGACCAAGAAGGGGAAGCACATATTTCCCAAAAGTAAGTGGTCCAACTCCCCAGTCTTGTTGAGACCTTCAAGGAGGGGTCAGAAAACATTTCTACAAAGGCTCAGACAGTAACTAAGTCAGGCTTTGTGGGCCACACAGTCTCTGTTACAACTGCTAACTCTGCTGTTGTAGCAAGAAAGCAGCCATGGAACAAGTGGGGGTTAGGTTCCAACAGTACTTACAGACACAAAAATTAGAATTTCATGCACTTTTTACATGTCAGGAAATATGATTCTTTCGATTTTTTTCCAGCCACATAAAAATGTAAAAGCCATTGCCACCAAATTGCACACTTTTAAATGGTTAATGGTTGATTTTATATTACGGAAATTGCAACTCAATAAAAAAAGTTAAAAAGCCATTTTAGCTTATGTTCTGTACAAAACCAGATGGTGGGCCACAATTAGCCCACGGGTTGTTATTTGCTGACTCCTGCCTTGAAGATACAGTATAGTCATTATTTTAGATACCTTCATTGGACCTAAATTCATAATGCATTATTTTACTTAATTTACACTTAGTAAAATATGTATGATGATCACCATTTTTAAGAGCTGGAGAAACCAAAGTACACACAGATTCATTCATCTTCTCAAGATTAGGTCCCACAGCCAGTCAATGGTGATACCAGGACTCAAATCTCTGGTTTTCCTGTGTACCTTTCCTTAGTGAAAATTCTAAAAGCTAG